>ML796208.1:90564-174837 GCA_009831015.1 Picea engelmannii
GTATAGGAGTGTGAGGAGGAGAGATAGAGATAGATAGAGGGGGTAGAGAGTGAGAGTGAGTGAGATAGAGAGGGGAGTAGATGTAAGAGAGGGAGTACAAATATAGAAAAGGAAGGAAATTATTTTTTGAGGAGCGTGCATCCATTCCTAGAGTGCATGCACACTCCTAGAGTGTCTGTGTGTTTGTTTGAATTAAATTTTTTTGAGCGGGATTGATAAGGTGTACGCTAACATGGTTGTCTCATATTTATGTTGAGGATGACACACCTAGTGGTTCGGTTTGTAGATTCAGAAAAATCTCCATCTTTTTGAATACCCCTTTATATCTTTTCCTTTGATGTTATTTTTCTATAGAGTGAACAATTCAGTTGTGTTGGATCCCAACAACTCCCCCCTAATGTTTTAAAAACTTTAAAGGGCCCCCATTAGAATCTTGATGATTATAATGAGCTACAGAATCAACCTTTTCAGATAGTTCCATACCTTGGCTTGGTTTGAGACAAACTTAATACATTCACTATAGTATGAGACATTCATTACAAGAGTATATGTCAAAATTTAGAAACGAGCATAGAAATCTCAATTTAAACAAAAACGTTAATTTTTATAAACTGTTTACAATTATGATTATGTGTTCTTTCTTTTTCTCATTAGAAACTATGACTATTTTGAATAATGGGTTCAATACTTCATCAAATAATATCTTGGTTGGTTTCTCATTTTCATAAAAAAACATTTGGTGATATTAATTAATTAAATTCTTTTTTCATTTTGCATCTCATTTCAAAATAAAAATAATAATAAAAAAAGAATTATCTATTATTTGTTTGATTTTGTAAAAAACAAAAATTAATATTTTTCTCTTCTCCATTAACTTGAAGCTTATAGAACTTAAAGATCACGTTTGAAAGTAAATTATAAACAATGTTTGTTTAGAACTTATAATTAGTTTAAATTCATTTTTGATTTTATTGTTCTAGATTTTGTTTTATTCACAATTTTTAGGTTACTAATTTAGGTTTCTTTTTGTTTCACAGGTTTCTATTATCAGTTATTTGGTACAGATATGATCATGGATTGATTTTATTATCTAAATATGTTCAAGATGATTGATCCAAAAATAATATTGGATTGCTGCAAATAAATTTATGAGCAACAATAGATAAAATTTGGAAATGCATCAAGAATAAAGATATGATTTTCTGGGACTGATTGTAGCCAAACCATGAGGAATTTGAAGTAATAGTTGAAAATCCATATCCCAAATGGACCCATTTAGCTTCCGCATAGAAATTTTCACCAAACAAATGCACGATTTAAGAGATACTTGTCTCTTTACGAGACAAATTTTGGGTGGCATAAATTATTAGTGACACCCAGACTATTCATTCATTGTATACATATATGAGAAAGTTTAGAGTCATGGAGATCAAGGAAATTGAGAGGAGGATTTTTATCCTTTCTCTTTTGTATATTATTTATTTTGTAAACTTTTCTTCGTTTCAAATGGAGAAACGGATGATTGAAATCTTTGGGAGAATGGACGAGTATTTTCAAAGAAGAATATGGAATTCCAAGTTACTTAATGGCTTTTGTCTTGTGAGTAAAATGGTTTTATTTTCATTATAATATCTCCATATTATTTGAATAATTGATTATCCATTGATTTAAATTATTTTTAGTCTTTTTTATCGATACATGGTTAATTGCTATCATTTATATATTAATTTTTTCAATCTTTAAGAATCTATTATCCCAAAAGTTCTTCCTTGACCATATGATGAACATATTTTGTTGAAACTATATGAGAAAACAATTTACTCTTTGGATTTTGTGTTTTTGTAGATTGTGCAATGTTAATATTGTTTCTCATATAATTTTTGAATATGAAACTTTATTTGTATTGAATTAGCTTTAGACTATTCTGCATATAATTTTTTATATCATACTTTTATTTATGTTGTCCATAATTTGTCGTTCCATTTTGTAAGTCTGATCAATCGATCATTTGATTATTGCTGAATTTATTTCTAATGTTAAATGATGGATAATATCAATACTCAGAATTGAGTTTTCTTTCATTCTTAAATATTGATTATCTTAAGATCACGTGAATTTTAATTAGTTGTCTTCCTGATGTTATTAATTTACTCCAAATATCAAACACTTCTTTGAATTCATTCTTGAAGTACTAGTATTGTTCTGTTATAGGTTTCCCTTAAAAGAAGGAAAAATATGAGCTCAAACAACACAGAGAGATAAACTCAGTTTTTTTATCAACAACAGGTTAGTGTGTGTTATTTTATTAATTATTTATTAATGAAACAATGATTGCATTAATTAACTTTTGACTGTTACTGTGTCATTGCTTCAATTGTATTTTCTTAGTATTTATTAGTTTTAAATATTTAAAAATTCAAAAAACAAAAAGATTTTTGTTCTTTTTTTATCTTAGTTAGAAACACTATTGCGAACATTTGTTTAAGAAGATTTCAAGTAAACCTTCCAAACTATATATAGATTGTTTATAATCATTTGTATATTCACGTTTCTATTTGAACACTTGTAATTAGTATATAAATTGTTAGAAACGTAGATTTAGATTAGTTTGTTTCTTTTATTATTTTTAGGAGCTTAGATGGCTATCAGAGCCATTAACACGTCGTGTCAGTTCATACAAAATGTCTTGGGTTAATTAGACAACCTCGATTTGGATATGACATTCCATTTGACTGTGTGTCATTTATGCCCGTCAACAAATGGTGCTATAAAGAGGGAAGATGTAAATTTAATGATTAAATGTTTTATCCCTCTTCTTGTCATAGTTCCAGATTTATAAATTCTTCTTTTGTGTCATCTCGAAATGCACTAGAAGGCGGGCCATACTGACAAGCTAGCCTTGAAGGAGTCTTTGTTTTGAATTTATTTAATTTCCCATGGCTCCCCAAATCACTCTGTTGGAACATGATTTCCACTTCTCATTGTTGATATTATGGTAGCTGCGGGAGGTATTTACCTCCATGTGTAAAACCAATGAGGATACAATACTCTGGGAAGCAAGAAGAAACCCTAATGAGCTGGCTAATAACCTTAGAAGACTTGTTGGCTCAAGAAGATAATTTAAATTAGGTTATTAGCCTCCAAGAGAAGAAGTCAACCAGAAATAATAATATATAATGAACAAACAGATACCCAGAATGAGAAGTTGGCCCAGGCATTTAGCCAGAATTAGTATAAATACAGGAGGCCAATTCTCATTATGGAAGGCAGTCTCAGAATTGCAGAGAAGCAACTTGTGCGCACTGTAGTGCCCAGTCTTGTGCACAGGTTTTAGGAGAGATTCCATTGTAGCTACTGCATATAGCATATCACGTTTGGCTTGGAATATCTCTTGTCTAGGGTTTGGAACATCTGATCATCTCTTGTTGGTGCATTGTCCTTGGTGAAAGGTGCGCTACCCTTTGTTTGGTTATCTAGCCTAGGGTTTCCTTCTAGAGTGATTCTCTATCAAGGTTAAGGTGCTTGGAGGTTGGCTTCAGCCTATGGTTGGGTGACAATAGAGATATTGTCAATGGTAAAATGCGCACATCCATTATATTCTAACACGTCATGGGCCCACACCTCCTTCACTCAGTCTAACCGCTCGAAGGAAACATAGCCATAAGGATGTTAATCTCATTGAAGAACTGTTGCTAGGGTTTCTAGCAGGAGCAGTCACCAAAGCACTACAACTAGGGTTACTAACAGGTGCAGTTGCATAAACCCTAATCCTCTCGTTGAGACACCTTAAGTGAAGATATTGACCAAATCTCTAGACATATCAGTGTGCTCTAGCCTAGCGCATCTCCTGGTACTCTTAGCAAGCCAAGACGTCAAGTTTGAGTTTATGGTCAAACCTAGGGTTTGACCAAGTCAAAGTAGCCATGACTTATTCTATGAAGTCATAGAATAAGTTAGATGGAGATTATAACTTCAGAGTGTGGAAGACAAGGATTGATCTCATCCTTGCCAAGAATAAAGTGTTGGATATAGTGAAACTAGAGTTTGAAGGAAAAGAGAAGGAACCACAAAACGTTGCATCTATGGAGAAGTTCAAAGACACTGACAACAATGCTATGAGTATCATAGTGGAATCTATAAAAGACCACTTGATACCCTACATCTCCCATATTGACTCATCGAAGAAGATGTACAATGCCCTAACAAATCTCTTCTCGGTCAGAAACATTGGACAAGTTATGAGTCTGAAGAATGAGCTCCATGACATGAAGATGAATGATGAGGACAACATAGCATCATATTTTGTGAGGATCTCTTAATTAAAATATCAACTACAAGCTATTGAAGATATCATTTCAGAGAAGGAATTGGTAAACATATTACTCAATGGTCTTCCCAAGACATGGGATGCATTTTCTACAAGCATGAACACAAGGAAGTAGTATCCTACATTTAAAGAACTTTGGACTTGCTGTGCTCAAGAAGAATCCAGGATCAGTGCAAAAGAGAAACCCCAAAAGAAATATGATGATCAAGCCTTCACAACAAGATTCAAGAATTTCAAGAACAAAAGGAAGTTTGGTTCAAGGAGGAAGCCAAATCAAGAGAAAGACATTTCATAAGTACAATGCTTCAACTATCGAAAGTATGGTCACTACAAGAATCATTGTCCTGATCTAAAGAAAAGGAAGGAGAAACATGAAGCATCAGTTTCCGAATAAAAGGAACCTACAAAGAAGACTAAGAAGGATGAAAGAGACTTCTTCTTAGTTCTTGTACATATCTTGTTTGTATAGTCTCTGTACATATATCTATCTCTTAGAAGACAATATGTTCCAAGAAGAACTAAAACTATGGAAGAACAACAAGATAAGGATTGGTATCATTATACAAGTCAATATGAAAGACATAAAGCAAATCATGTGGAAGACATTACAAGAGACTTAGAAGAAGCAAGACAGAAAGAAGTCAACAACCAAGAGGAAATTGGAGAAAGAATTATAACACTTTGTAGAAGAGAACAAAGATGTAGATGGAAGCATGGACTCTCCCAGATGGAGGGAGATGATTATACATCACCCAAGAGAAGAGCATGCATGAAGCAAGGATTAGGAGGGAGCTAATCCTATGATCCATTGAAGATGATGACGTATATATCCATGGTAGTAGCCATGACAGGAAGTACGTGTTTAGTTCGACCTTAGAAGAAGACTTCTTCGAAAGAGAAGCCTTAAAGTATCCCTAGTTGTCCATCCACATCCATGATCCTATGATGAAAGAAAGAAATGGAATATTTAGGGCATCGACTCTATAAGAAACTCCATGGACCCAAGAGCTAAAGAAAAACATTAGGATGAACATGAAGATTCCAAGAAAGAAGGAGAAGCCAGAACAACTAGACATTGTATTAAGAATCACAAGATTGTCAGCCTGATATGAACTCAATAAAAGAAATCAAGTAGAGGAACTGGAAGTCATGATGAAGAATAGCGTATGAAAGACTTATGAATGAAAGCATTGTGAGATCTAGAACTAGAGGTTCTCCTAGATGGAGGGAGAAGACTATGATGATTACTTGTTCCAGTAAACCAGACACATTTACATGAGTCAATATCCATGATTTGGAGTTCTACATCATATGAATGCAAAGGATGTTCTCCAAAAAAATTGAATAAAGAGCATATGAAGAGCAACCTCAAGACATTGAGGCATACCAAAAAGAGACCCTTATATGAAGATGGAAGAAAATAACTTTGTGGAGAACCTCCAGTACACAACAGAAGCATGGTGAATATTTCCCATAACAAAATATTGTATCAAGATGATTACTCAGAAGATCAAATCTCATGATGACAGAAGAAGTGTCGCATGGATATGTTTCGGTTTTCCAACAATGATATATTTTATTGACAGAGCTACATGAAGCCTTCAAAGAAGACCAGTGCTCCAGAATAAAGTACATTTGAAATCAAGCATTACATAATTCGTGATGAAGTTCAGAAAGGAGAAAGAGGTTCTCCAATACATATCTCCACAGATGAGAAGATAAACAAACATCTTGGTAAAGCTTTTGTCCAAGATAAAAAAGTTTGCGTACTCAAGCTGGAGCTCATGGAGATGACTTCCTTATTAAAAAAAAGGAAGAGATGATTCCCAGGTTGGGAGGGAGCACTGATATGTATTGAATTATGGACAGTCATTTTTCAGTTCGAAAAATGGTCCAGGATGAGCAGTTTCCTTTCCAGTTCGGAAAGTGGATTGATATTTCTGACGGACAACAATTTCTCATTATGGTTAACATGGGAAATGGTCCAGATTGTTGATGTATCATAGACAATGACTTCCCATTTTGGTTAACATGGGGAGTGGTCTAGGGCATTCTCTCTTTTTGAGGGTTACTCAAGAAGACTGGCCGGCCTTGTTGGAAAACGATTTCTCATTGTGGTTAACATGAGGAATGGTCCGTTTTGGAGGTTGGTACATGACAATATTTTCCTCTTATGGTTAACAAAGGAAATGGTCCGAACAATCATTCCTTATGGTTTATAGATTCTCTCCAGGGTGCACTTTCATTAGTGTAGGAGGAATGGCCTAGGGTGGGGAATGGTCCAGGCTCAACAATCAAGGACATTCATTCCTTAGGGTTTATTATTTCTCTCCAGGGTGTACTTTGATTAGTGTAGGAAGAATGGCCCAGGGTGGGGAATGGTCCAGCTTCAGAAGACAAATCAATTATTCTTCCTTGCTTTAGAAGAATAGTCCAGATATCTCATTGTTCTACTTTGAGGGCAGATATTCTTTCAGATCTCACAGATGTGAGTGAAAGATTGGCCCAGATGATTCAGTTGATATCATAACATTGTTTCTGTGTAGGTTGATATTAGATGATTGTTATAAATACTATATGAAAATAGATGTATACTACTATGGTGGATGTGTTCCACTATTAGTGACTATACGTTGTTGATCAAGTACTTGTGTGCTACTTGGTGTGGTAGTGTACCACTGGATTGTAGTTATGTACTACTATGGATAGACACAATTGTGTTCTATTTTTGTTTTGATTTCCTTGAAGACTATCAAGCAGTATTGGAAATGATTATCAAATAGATGGATAATCAAAGGACAAAGATTTCCCAGACGAAAAATGGTTCAGAGAATTTACTCTTCTAGATTAGAAGAATGGCTCTTGTATCACTCTGTGGAGTGAGCATCATGTTTGATTACTTAGATAGAGTATGGTTTCAAGAGATGATGTAGCTGATGACACTGATGATGATGATGGTTCTCATGATCTAGTCATGATCTAGTCTATACAACTATGTTGATGCTATCGGGTGAATGGTATGTTTTTGTGCTCAAGACCATTACCTGTAATACCGACCTAGATAGGAGGGAGTGTTGATATTATGGTAGCTACGGGAGGTATTTACCTCCACGTGTAAACCTGACAAGGATAGAATACTCTGGAAAGTAAGAAGAGACCCTAATGAGTTGGCTAATAACCCTAGAAGACTTGTCAACTCAAGAGGATAATCTATATTAGGTTATTAGCCTCCAAGACAAGAAGTCGCAAAGAAATAATAATATATATTGATTAGAAAGATACCCAGAATGAGAAGTCAGCCCAGGCACTTAGCCAAAATTAGTATAAATACAAGAGGCCAGTTCTCATTCTGGCAGGCATTCTCAAAATTGCAGAGTAGCAACTTGTGCGCACTAGAGTGCCCAATCTTGTGTGTAGGTTTGAGGAGAGTTTCCATTGAAACTGCTGCATCTAGTAGATCATGTTTGGCTTGGAATATCTATTGGATAGGGTTTGGAACATCTAATCAGCTAGGAGGGAGTCTTGATATTATGGTAGCTACGGGAGGTATTTACCTCCACGTGTAAACCTGACAAGGATAGAATACTCTGAAAAGCAAGAAGAAACCCTAATGAGTTGGCTAATAACCCTAGAAGACTTGTCGGCTCAAGAAGATAATCTATATTAGGTTATTAGCCTCCAAGACAATAAGTCACAAAGAAATAATAATATATATTGAAAAAAAAGATACCCAGAATGAGAAGTTAGCCCAAGCAGTTAGACATAATTAGTATAAATATAGGAGGCCAGTTCTCATTCTGGCAGACATTCTCAAAATTGCAGAGTAGCAACTTGTGCGCACTGTAGTGCCCAGTCTTATGTGTCAGTTTGAGGAGATCTTCCATTGTAGTTGTTGCATCTAGTAGATCACGTTTGTCTTGGACTATCTATTGGATAGGGTTTGGAACATCTGATCAGCTCTTGTTGGTGTGCTATCCTTGGTGAAAGGTGTGCTACCCTTTGTTTGGATATCTAGCCTAGGGTTTCTTCCGGAGTGATTCCTTGTCAATGTTAAGGTGCTCGGAGGGTGGATTTGGCCTATGGTTGGGTGACAATAGAGATATTGTTAATGGTAAAATGTGCACATCCATTATATTCTAACACTCATTACCTGATATTCCCAACGAGACAGTCTCTCGCTTGTCCAAACTCACCTTTGATGGTGGGGGGAATCTGTCTGCAAAACACCATCTTAAAAGTTTTGGTGTAAATGCATCAAGCATGATATCTCTAATTTAAAGGTTTTATGCAGATTGTTCACTTTTACTTTCAAGGGTCGGATTAAACATTGGTTTAAGTCTTTTCCAACATATCACATTATTGATTGGTTTCATTTTGTAGATGAATTTTTAGATGCTTTTGAAAACTATGATTACAATAAATTATGTGAAGAATTTTAGACTTTACTAATCAATGACAATTCATATCCAAAAGGCTTTTTGTAATGTACCTCAAATTTACCATAATTTTTTTTTTTTTTCCTATGACATAATTCAACTTTGTTTAAGCTTAGAGTTTAAGAGAAGGTAAGATTCAATTCGATCCATAAAGACATCATTACACCAGTCTAGTTTACTTCGAACAAAAAGTTGTCAAAGTAATTCAGTTCTACATATTTCATTATGCTTGTGATTGCAAGTCTGGATCTTCATGACTGCTGGAACAATAGGTAATTTGAATGTCTGTTATGTGCATGTGTAAAGGGGATATTATCATTTTTATTGTAGGAAATTCACTTTAACTCTCTATTAACATATGTACTTATTTCCACCTACAAGTAAGTATATACGCATATCTTTCTCCGTATAATAATTTAAGTACTTGTCATGCCCCGTACACGGTGACCTGTAATATGAACATTATTGTTATACTTCTATCTCGGATGAAGATCCTCCAACATTTTCTACCAGTCCATACATTACAGTATTTGAGTTGTTCCTATAACAATAATTCCTACTATGTTCCTACAAGTTTGTGAAGAAAAAGAGGTCAACCGAGTTTCGGTGATCACAGATGCCGAACGAAATGAAGGACCCCACTATTTGCTGAAATCCGAAATACGGAAAGATTGTGGGTCAACACTTCGGGATTTCGGGGTTCGGGGTTTCGCGAGTACAAAAGACAAACATCAACACACACAAAAACTCTAGAAAATGCGAAAAAGGAAAGGTAGGACTTGCATTTTGGGGTTTCGAGGTTCATAACTTCGCGAGTTCCAGTGTCCAAATATCAATATAAACAAACTTTCGAAAATGCGAAAAAGGAAAAGTGGGTCCCGCATTTCAGGATTTCGGGGTTCGGAACTTTGTGAGTTCCAGTGTCCAAACATCAACATGAAAAAACTTCCGAAACGTGAAAGAAAAGAAAGGTGAGACCCATATTTTGAGATTTCGGTGTTCAGAACTTCGAGAGCTCCATAGCCAAACATCCAATGTACAACAATTCCTAAATTGAGAAAAGGAAAGGAACTAACATTTTAGGATTTTGGGATTCAGGGTTTTAGGGTTTCAAATGCTAACAACAACACACAAAAACTCCTGAATTCTGAAAGGTGAAGGGTGTAGGACCAACACTTCGAGATTTCGATATTCGGGGTTTTGGGGTTTGGAAAAGCAAGGGAACTTTGTATAAATGTAACCAACAAGTCTCGAATGCCAAAAATCACATTATTTTCATAATTCTAAAATTTTTTCCTTGTACTGGTATTCTTACTTTCGTTCTTGTGAAACAGTAGGTGTAGAAGGATTCAATATCCATTTACTTATCAGGATTCCAAAAATCTAACTTCTGAGTTTTATACACATATAATCTATAAAAGGTGTACAATAGGGTAACAGATTATGTAAAAGGTAATTCCTATTATGTTCACTTAGAGGCTCTTTAAACAAATCATTAAACGTCAACAGTACTAGATCTGTGCATCTATGTAAATACATGAATAAGAATATCATTCCATCAGAGTTTGGAAATTATAATTGATGATCCAAGGCGTCTGAGTTTGGTTTCCAGGGGTTCCCAGAATTCTTTAACTTTCCGAATTTTTGTGCATCTAGTATTTTGACTTCAGATTAAACCTAACCCATAGATGGACCAATTTTCTTAATCTCAACTTCTATAAAATAAATTTGCCTAGCACTTCGAGATTTCAGGAGGGACCACTCCAGAATTTAGGCTGTGATTGTACATTTAATACCATGATAAATGTCATTGATTGAAAGAATTATTTCAAACTTAGAAACAATTAGATGCATAATATCATTTACACACAAAACATCCAAGAACAGAGAGGGAAAGGTTTACATTAACACAATTAGATATAATCACACAACAAATACATGCCATAAATCAAAACATAGCCAAGAATAGAGAGGGGTAGATCAACATATCTGAATCCAATTCGCAGAAAGGCAAAGGGAACAACCACATTCCTCCCAACCATAGAACAGGGCAGCCAAAGTCACCTGCCCAATTCACCCCTTAGCCTGACCATGAATCCATGAGGGAGAACTTGGAAACTCCTACTCAGCAATGTCCATCAATTCCAACAATTATCCTCTTGCCTTACACTTACTGAACAATGCTCATAACAACAAGGAAAATCTGCTTCAGCAGGCTCCTCTTGCCTCACACTCAATCCATAGTGTTCATAACAACAAGAGAGCTCAAAAAAAAAATCCTTTCCCCAACATACTTGGCAGCGTCCTGCCTCCTCGCATATGTTATTTATCAAAAAAAAATTCCCAGGTCTTTTTCCCTCGTTTGAGGATTTTTTTAGCTCTCTTAATCCCTAATTTTTAGGGGCTGCTAGTGGCCAAATATCTGATTAGCCACTTCTCATAATTATCCTAGAGGTAGTTCCAACATGTTCCCCACTCATGGAGTCATGGTAAGTTGATTTTAACATGGTTGTTCCATTTGTCCTCCTGCAATTAATAAAATGTTCTGTTGAGATACAAGTGTCATAGTCAAATAGTTAGTTGAGTCTAAACAAATCTCTGCCCAACAGTCAGAATAATTAAATACAATTATTAAATTTGAAATTTGGAGTTGCCATAAATGGAAAAAATTTTCCATATTCAAATTTTCCAAAAATGAAAATAAATTTCCATCACATAAAAATATTTTATTTTTGGGGGATGTCAGATCCTTTCCCTCTTTAGTAAAACACTGTCCTCAATGTTCGTTCCTTTCTTGGAATAGGATTGGGTGAGATTTCCACAAATCTCACTCCAATTCCTAAGTGGCCTCCTCAAGACTAAAGTGCTTCCATTGCACCTTTACCTGAGCGACAACTCTATTCCAAAGTGCTATTTCTCTCTAGTCCAGAATGCACAGGGGTTCCACCTACACCAAGTTCCAATCAATCATATGAGTAGGGTCATGAATATACTTTTTCAGCAAAGATACATGAAATACATTATGAATTCTTAGATTAGGTGGAAGTGCAAGTTGATATGCTATGGGTCCAATTAGAGCTAATATATCGAAGGGCCCACAAAACCTGGGTGCCATCTTGGCATAGTTCCCTAACTTCAGCGAGATTTTTCAGGCTTTGACCTTCAGGTAAACATGGTATCCCACTTGAAATTCCATGTGTCTTCTTTTCTAATCCGCATAGCTCTTTTGTTTGTCCTGTGCTTCTTTCAAGTTCTGTTGTACCTTCCTTACCATGTTCTCCATTTCTTGGAGCATCTCTGGTCCAACCATGAGTCTGTCAGCCGGGTTATCCCAACTAATTGGAGTTGTAAACTTTCTGCCATACATTATTTTGAAAGGGCTCAACTTAGCTGAAGTTTGGTACCCATTTTTATATGAAAATTCTACCAAGTGTAGGTAGTCTTCCCACTTGTGCAACTTTGTTCTTACATACATGCGGAGCATATCCTCTATGATTTGATTTGTCCTTTCGGCCTATTAATCCATTTTTGGATGATAACTCGTAGTGAAATTCAAATAAGTATTTAGTCCTGCAACCAATTCCTTCCAAAAAGAGGATGTGAATTTTACGTCTCTATCTGAAATCACCATTTTAGGAATACGATGCAGTCTAAAAATTTATTTTATGAATATTTCAGCAATATTAATAGCTTTAAAAGTAGACTTTATAGGAGTAAAGTGTGCAGACTTACTGAGTTTATCGATTCCAACCATGATTGAATCATTCTGTTTCTGATTTTTTGGCAAACCTATTACAAAGTCCAGTGATATGGTCGCCCATTTCCATTCTAGTACTGGTAGTGGCTGTAATAGGTCGGCTGGATGCTGGTGTTCGACCTTAACCTGCTGACAATCTTGGCACCTAGCCAAGTATTCTGTTGTTTCTCCCTTCATGTTAGGCCAGTAAAATAGTTTTCTAAGTATTGTTATTGTCTTCTGATAACCTGGATGGCTAGAATACGGTTTCTTATGCACTTCATCTAAAACAGATAATTTTAACTCTGATGAATCCGGTATATATAGTCTGTTTTTAAATCTTAAAAGTCCCTTCTTGTTGATACTTGTATCTAGTTTATCTGGGTTTACGATACTATTTTAAAATTCTGCCATCATCTTAGTGTAATTTCCATTGTTAACACTTGTCGTTCTTATTCTTTGTTCTAGATCACTTTCTGCCTTGCTGATATTTATCTCAAATAACCCATGTATTCTGCAGCTTAAAGCATATGCTACTTTATTTTCCTTACCCTTGATATGTATAACCTCAAAGTCGAATTCTCTTAGGAAGGCTACCCACCTTTCTTGTCTTGCATTAAGGTCTGGTTGGTTAAACATATATTTTACCCCGCTATTATCCATCAATAGTAAGAATGTTTTTCCCATTATATAGTGTTGCCACATTTTTAAGGCATGTATTACTACTGCCAATTCTAAGTCATGAGTGACATAATTTTGCTCGTGTTCCTTTAATTTATGGGACTCATAACAAATCACGTGCCCTTCCTGAGCTAGAACACCACCTAGTCCCTCTTTACTTGCATCAATGCATACTGTGAAGTCGTTATCTGGGTCTGCTACCTTCAAGATGGGTGTCGATGTCAATAATTATTTTAGATTGTTAAAACTGTCTTGACACTTTTGTGACCAGTTAAACTTGGTCCCTTTCTTTTGTAATGACATGATAGGGTAGGCTATCTTGGAGAACCCTTCTATAAATCTGCGATAATATCCGTGATTCCCATGAATGACCAGATATCTGCCACATCCTTAGGCACTGGCCATTCCATAATGGCTTTTATCTTTTCTGAGTCTACGGAAATACCTTCCGAGGAAATGACATGTCCTAAATATTGTATTTCTTTTTGATAAAAATCACATTTGTCGAATTTTGCATATAGTTTGTGTTTCCTTAGTGTTCGTAAGTGTTCATCATGTTCCTCCTCCATTTTAGAATAGACCATAATATCATCGATAAATACTACTACAAACTTATCTATGTACTGGCTGAAAATGTTGTTCATCAAGCACATAAATGTGGCTGGTGCATTAGTTAGTCCGAAAGGTATGACTACAAACTCATAGTGTCTATATCTTGTACGAAAAGTTGTTTTGTTTATGTCTTGGTCCTTTATCCTAACTTGATGATAACTGGATCGTAAATCCAATTTTGAGAAGATCTTGGCCCCACCAAATTGATCGAACAGAACATTTATCTGTGGTAAGGGGTATTTTTTCTTAATGGTCACTTTGTTCAGTTGTCTATAATCGATACATAGTCTTAGAGTACCGTCTTTCTTTTTCACAAAGAGGACTGGTGCACCCCATGGCGAGACACTTGGTCTGATATATTCCTTGTCCAACAATTCATGTAATTGTATTTTTAATTCTGTCAATTCTGGTTGACTCATTCAGTAGGGTGCTTTTGAGATAAGGGTTGATCCGAGTAGTAAGTCTATAGAGAAATCTGTTTCTCTCCTAGGAGGTAATTCTGGTATCTCATCAACAAACATGTCTCTGAATTCCTGTAGGACAACAAAGTCTTGTAACTTGGGATTATCTTCTGTTTCTAATAGATTCGTCACTTGGATGGCATAAACTTGACATCCCTTTCTAATACATTTCTTGAATTGCATCGCTGAAACTTGTCTGACTGACACAGGATTTGGTATACCTTGGGCTACTCTAGCAATGCCAAAATTATCTTTATAGCTAAGTATCTTTGTATAACAGTCTAGTACTGCTTTGTGTTGTTCCAACCAATCCATCCCGATAATCATATCATAGGATCCTAGTGGTAGGATGTTTAGATTGGTCTTTATCTTTTAACCATCTAGGCTAAACTCAAGATCATAAATAAAGTTAACTACTTTTCTTTTAATACCTGTTGCTAGTTGTACAAGCCAAGATTTTTCGTGCTTTTTTTCATAAGTTTATTCAACTCTACTACATCGGGAATAATATAACTTAACATATCTCCAGGGTCAATTAAAACAAAAATTTGAGTGTTATGGATTTTAAACTTCGATTTCTACCACTGAGGACTGGTGGTCAACTTGTCGACCATCTATGGCTACATTTATCCGATGCAAACTTTCTGCCCATGTCTCCCACTGTTAAGGCTTCCTGTAAATTGTGAACATCAGTTCCGTTTGTTGTAATTAAATGTGGACAGTTCCTCCTTAGATGAGGCTCTCCACACTCCCAACACTTTAATGCCTCGCGGGAGTTGTCCCAAAACTTCTTCGTTCCTAGGTTTACCAGTTTACCACTATCTTGCGTGTTCGGATGATTGGAGTGAAAATCCTTCCTTGGAAAACTTTTTGCTGCATTCTGATAAGGAGCTGGCCAGTATCCCTTCTTTCACTGGTGCATTCCATCTTGCTTCTTATCCTTCCAGGTCCTAGGAATCTCTACCCATTGTTTATACTGGTCATAGCACATTCGTGCCTTCCTGAATGCCTCACTCAAGGATTTGGGGTTGTCAAACTCAATTATGTCCCTGTAGGACTATGGTAAACAACTTAAGAATTGTTGGATTTTTACCTTATCCTCCTGGATGTATGGTATGAACCTTAGTAGTTCCAGAAATTTATTTATAAGGTCCTCCATCGTCATTTCTCTAGTCATAACTCATTAAATTCTTTTGTCTTCTTTTCATAATAACTTTCATAAAGGTATTGCTTCCTAAAATACTTCTTAAAATCAGACCATTCCAACTGTTTCTCCTTTAGGCCCTTGGACAATTTCAGGTCCTACCACCAAATGTTGGCCTTCCCCTTCAAATTGTAGATGGCCATTCTAACTTTCATGTTACTGGAATAGTTGTAGATTTGGCAGTATTTTTTGATGTCCAACAACCATGCCTCGGCTTCTTCTCTTGTCTTGGATTCTCCATCAAAAGTAGATGGTTTAATCTTTTTAAATTCTCCTTCAAGGTGGTCGGTTTGTTTTCTTTTTTTGTTTGGTATGGTTTTGTCTTCAGCTAAATGTGTCCCTTCAGACGAACTGTCTCCTTTTTCTGTCTTCACACCAGAATTAGTGGAGGCCCTTTTTCTGACCTCTTCCTCATGGTTATCATCTTTTGGGATTTTCTTGGTTACTATACTATGCAACAAAACTTCATTTATCTCTTGTTGTTCTTGTTGTGCCTTCTTCAATTTTTCATTGTCGACCTTGAAAACCTGTAGTTCAACAATAAGGTTCCTCATTGTTTCCAACACCTCCGTGGGTGAGCTTCCATCACTGTTTTGTCTTGGATCTCCAGGAGTTCCTTGTTGTGGATTCTCTTCCACCCTGATTTCTGCACCTTTTTGAGCTTCCATTAGTCAACAGAAATCATAAAAGCGTTCTATTTGTAATCCACAAGATTTATTAGTTTTTCATAAATCAGAATATATACTAAGTAATTAATGTGGCCAGGCCCAATGTTATAACTTTTGTTCTGATACCATATGTAATGTACCTCAAATTTACCATAAAATAAAAAAATAAAAAATTCTATGACATAATTCAACTTCATTTAAGCTTAGAGTTTAAGAGAAGGTAAGATTCAATTCGATCCATAAAAACATCATTACACCAGTCCAGTTTACTTCAAACAGAAAGTTGTCAAAGCAATTCAGTTCTAAATATTTCATTATGCTTGTGATTGCAAGTCTGGATCTTCATGAATGCTAGAACAATAGGTAACTTGATTGTCTTCTATGTGCGCATGTAAAGGCGATATTATCATTTTTACTGTAGGAAATTCCCTTTAACTCTCTATTAACATATGTACTTATTTCCACCTACAAGTAAGTATATACCCATATCTTTCTCTGTATAATAATTTAAGTACTTGTCATGCCCTGTACACGGTGACCTATAATATGAACGGTTATTATTATACAGTATTTTTTACCAGTCCATATATTACAAGATGAAGATCCTCCAATGTTTTTTACAAGTCCATATATTACAGTATTTGTGTTGTTCCTATAACAATAATTCCTACTATGTTCCTACAGCTTTGTGAAGAAACAGAGGTCAATCGGGTTTCGGTGATCACAAATGTCGAACAAAATGAAGGATCCCACTATTTGCCGAAATCCAAAATACGGAAAGACCGTGGGCCAACACTTCGGGATTTCGGGGTTCGGGGTTTTGTGAGTACAAAATCCAAACATCAACACACACAACAACTCCCGAAAATGAGAAAAAGGAAAGGCAGAACTCGCATTTCGGGGTTTCGGGGTTCAGAACTTTGCAAGTTCCAGTGTCCAAATATCAACATAAACAAACTTTCAAAAATGCAAAAAAGGAAAAGTGGGTCCCTCATTTTAGGATTTCGGGGTTTAGAACTTCACGATTCTGTTTTCCAAACATCAACATGAAAAAACTTCTGAAATGTGAAAGAAAAGAAAGGTGAGACCCATATTTCGAGATTTCGGGGTTTGGAACTTCATGTGTTCCATAGCCAAACATCCAACGTACAACAATTCCTGAATTGTGAAAAAGAAAGGAACTAACATTTCAGGATTTTGGGATTCGCGGTTTTAGGGTTTTAAATGCTAACAACAACACACAACAACTCCTGAATTCTGAAAGCTGAAGGGTGTGGGACCAACACTTCAGTATTTTTAGATTCAGGGTTTCGGGGTTTGGAAAAGCAAGGGAACTTCGTATAAATGTAACCAACAAGTCCTGAATGCCAAAAATCACATTATTTTCATAATTCTAAGATTTTTGCCTTGTATTGGTATTCTTACTTTCGTTCTGTGAAACAATATGTGTAGAAGGATTCAATATCCATTTACTTATTAGGATTCCAAAAATATAGCTTCTGAGTTTTATACGCATATAATCTATAAAAGGGGTACAATAGGGTAATAGGTTCTGTAAAAGGTAACTCCTATTGTGTTCACTTAGAGCCTCAGTATATATTATGGATGAAGATCCTCCAATGTTTTTTACCATTCCATATATTACAGTATTTGAGTTGTTCCTATAACAATAATTCCTACTATGTTCCTACAGCTTTGTGAAGAAACAGAGGTCAATCGGGTTTCGGTGATCACAAATGCCAAACAAAATGAAGGACCCTGCTATTTGCTGAAATCCAAAATATGAAAATACCGTGGGCCAACACTTCGGGATTTCGGGGTTCGGGGTTTCGTGAGTACAAAATCCAAACATCAACACACACAACAACTCCCAAAAATGCGAAAAAGGAAAGGTAGGACTTGCATTTCAGGGTTTCGGGGTTCAGAACTTTGCAAGTTCCAGTGTCCAAATATCAACATAAACAAACTTTCAAAAATGCAAAAAAGGAAAAGTGGGTCCCGTATTTCAGGATTTCGGAGTTCAGAACTTCACGAGTTCTGTTGTTCAAACATCAACATGAACAAACTTCTGAAATGTGAAAGAAAAGAAAGGTGAGACCCATATTTCGGGATTTTGGGGTTTGGAACTTCATGTGTTCAATAGCAAAACATCCAACGTACAACAATTCCCAAATTGTGAAAAAGAAAGGAACTAACATTTTTGGATTTTGGGATTCGGGGTTTTGGGGTTTCAAATGCTAACAACAACACACAACAACTCCTGAATTCTGAAAGCTGAAGGGTGTGGGACCAACACTTCGGGATTTTGAGATTCAGGGTTTCGGGGTTTGGAAAAGTAGGGGAACTTCGTATAAATGTAACCAACAAGTCCCGAATGCCAAAAATCACATTATTTTCATAATTCTAAGATTTTTGCCTTGTACTGGTATTCTTACTTTCATTCTGTGAAACAGTATGTGTAGAAGGATACAATATCTGTTTACTTATCAGGATTCCAAAAATATAGCTTCTGAGTTTTATACGCATATAATCTATAAAAGGGGTACAATAGGGTAATAGGTTCTGTAAAAGGTAACTCCTATTGTGTTCACTTAGAGCCTCTTTAAAAAAAGCATTAAACATCAACAGTACTAGATCTGTGCATCTATGTAAATACATGAATAAGAATATCATTCCATTAGAGTTTGGAAATTATAATTGATGATCTGAGGGATCCGAGTTTGATTTCTGGGGGTTTCCAGAATTCTTTAACTTTCCAACTTTTTGTGCATCTAGTATTTTGACTTCAAATTAAACCTAACCCATAGATGGACCAGTTTTCTTAAAATCAACTTCTATAAAAATAAATTTGCCTAGCACTTCCATATTTCAGGAGGGACCACTCCAGAATTTAGACCGTGATTGTACATTTATTACCATGATAAATGTCATCCATTGAAAGAATGATTTCAAATTTAGAAAAAATTAGATCCGTAATATCATTTACACATAAAACATCCAAGAATAGAGAGGGAAAGGTTTACATTAACGCAATTAGATATATTCACACAACAGATACCTGCCATAAATCAAAACATAGCCAAGAATAGAGAGGGGTAGATCAACATATCTGAATCCAATCCATGGAAAGACAAAGGGAACAACCACGTTCCTCCCAACTGTAGAACATGGTAGCCAAATTCACCTTCCCGATTCACCCCCTAGCCTGACCATGAATCCATGAGGGTGAACTTGGAAACTCGTCCTCAACAATGTCCTTCAATTCCAACAGTTAACCTCTTGCCTCACACTTACTTAAAAGTGCTCATAACAACAAGGCAAATATGCTTAAGCAGGCTCCTCTTGCCTCACATTCAATCCATAGTGTTCCTAACAGCAAGAGAACTCAAAAAAAAAAACCTTTCCCCAGCATACTTGGCAGCGTCCTGCCTCCTCGCATATGCTATTTATCAATTTTTTTTGCCCGGGTCTTTTTCCCTTCTTTGGGGATTTTCACAGCTCTCTTAATCCTTGATTTTCAGGGGCTTCCAGTGACTAAATCTCTAATTTTTCACTTCTCATAATCAGCCTAGAGGAAGTTCCAACATGTTCCCCACTCATGGAGTCATGGTCAGCTGATTTTAACATGGTTGTTCCATTTGTCCTCCTGCAATTAATATAAATATTCTGTTGTGATACAAGTGTCATATTCAAATAGTTAGTTGAGTCCAAATAGATCTCTGTCGAACAGTCACAATAATTAAATACAATTATTAAATTCGAAATTCAGAATTGTCATAAATAGCAAAAATTTTCCAGATTTGAATTTGCCAAAAATGGAAATAAATTTCCAGCACATAAAAATATTTTATTTTGGGGGGATGTCACACTTTTCAACAATAATCCATCATGTTCTCTGTAAATTTAATCTTGATGACATGTCATTTGTACTAAATCTTCTCTATTATGTTTGCCTCCCTTTCATCCAGTCATATTCGATCATGAATGATAAATTGGTGAAAAATCCTATCACTCAACTACAAGAAGAATTTTGTTCATAGGATGAGAGGAATCTCTCCAAAATTTTGAACAAGCAAGGGAGGTAGAACCTATTGAAAAGGTTCTTACTGAAAATCAAACTGGTTTTTCTTATGAATCATTGTACACTCATCCCTTGACCATCATGGAAGAAGATTTTATGTTGGGTCAAGGTGAATGTCCATATTCTTCTAACTCTTTCTTTAATCAGTACTTAAATTTAGTTATAGAAGAACACTTAGGTGATGGAAACAATCTTAAGAATTCTAACATTCCAATGAAACTGATTAGAGATGTAGATCTGCAATTGGAAGAAGAAGCCTTAAACCTTCATCCACAAATCACACCTTATCCACAGGGAATATTAGATGTTTTTCATGAAATTTTTAAATTATATATCATAGAGGAGACAAATTTAGATGATCATATTGTGTTGAATAATTTATCACCAAAACAGAGTGAATGTTTTAAGGAAAGTTAAGAAGAATGTCTTAAGAATACGATTGCTAAATATAATAACTCAAGATATTTTTTCCATGTGTTCATTTATGATTCATTTTACTCTTTGTATCCCGATCTCTTCTTAGATTCTGGTGGACTTGATACTTTATCCACAATATCTTACTATTTTCCATCACAATCAAATCTTCTCGATGTGCCAAAATTTAGTGAAATTAATTCCAAACATAACATTTATGAAGTTGGACTTGATGCTCTTTCAATTTTGTCATTCACATGGAAAAATGACATGTTGCAAGATGATTTTACATGATTTATTGTTGAAAATGACAATGCACGTATTCTTATGGAAATCAAATATTTTATTCATTCTTTGATTAGTTCAAATTTTAATGTTTATGCTTCACATTTTGAAACAATCAATATCATCAAAGGAAGTGTTCAAACCAATAATCTAATTGATGTCATGAATCCTCTTATGATGTGCTCCCCATTGATATATTCATTTCATCAAAGTAATAGTTTTCATCCTAATTTTTATGACAGGATCTTAGAATGGCTTGAAGACCCATATCCAAAAAATCTTCAGAATAAAGATAAAGTTGTGCTTGCTTTGTTTCTACCTAAATATCTAGGAAGTAAGCATTACATGATTTTTTTATATCCTCCATGTGAAGAGATTGATGAAAACTTGGAGAATTGTCAGGAGAATGGGGCACTTTGGCCTTGGTTGATGGTTATGTCAGGTCCCCATAATATTGACAAGTTTTCCAAACTTACTTACACTCTTCCATGCCATTATGACCCATATCATGATCAGATTGCAGAATGTTTGGAGTATTCATACATCAAGAAGTTTCAAAAGAATGGTAAGGTCGTGCTTGTTTTATTTTTAAAAGAATATATAGGAGGTAAGAATGACATTTCTTTTGTATCTACAAATACTACATTCTTTTCTTCTGATTTTCGACTTTTTATGCCTTGCAGGATTGAAGATGCTCTTGTGGCTGCATTGAAAATACGATTTTACTTAGCATTTTGATCTATTTAGTAGTTTAGAGTAGGTTTAGGAGTAGGTTTCATTTATTTTTATTTCTCAATATTTCTTTGTGTAATAATTTAGTTATGAACATAAGTGGGTACACCAAGAAAACCATAATATGAATGTTGTTAGGGAAGTCCACTTTAAATCTTTTTCTCTCTGCTTTTCGTTGGATATTTCTTTTCAAAAATGCAGTATTATCATGAAAATTTTCAATGGAAAGTAAAGAGATAAGTAAATTTGAACTATCAATTCAAACCTAACTCAAGGTGTGATGAGTAGGACTCCACTCATCTTAATAAGGATTTCTCTATTTTATTTTAGTCTCTTTTATTTTTAATAATAATGCTTGGTCAAAGTAGCATCTCATGCATCACTATATTAAGAAAAGAACTTGCTCGCACATGATATTTTATATGATTTAGTTCTTCCTTTATTTTATAGTGATATGCTAGTGGATCCAAAAGCTCAAGTTTATCTTTGGCCAAAATCGTTTTCTGAAAAGTTTTCTTTTGTTGTTTT
Source organism: Picea engelmannii (assembly GCA_009831015.1). Taxonomy (NCBI): domain Eukaryota; kingdom Viridiplantae; phylum Streptophyta; class Pinopsida; order Pinales; family Pinaceae; genus Picea; species Picea engelmannii. The sequence continues at coordinate 112,730 of ML796208.1, forward strand.
GATTTTGTGTACCTCTGATTTTGAATCCCATTAATAAAATTTGATTTGGTTTGTTTTGTTTTTTTTGTTTTCTTTGAATGATTTGAATGAGTTTTCTTCTTATCTATCTTTTTTAATCAACATTTTTCTGATCAAAGAGTTATTGTCAAAGGAAGCATTTATTTTAAGACTTGTGTTTTTCAAGAAAATTTAAATAGTGCAAAGAGGTCATGATATTAAGATATAACTTAGACAATTGATTTTTGAGTCAATTGTTACTTTCATTTTGGCCTCAAATTGTGTTTACCAAAGTATTACACCATAAATATGGTTTAAATCTTTGAGAATTACGATGATCTTTAAACTTTTTACATCGTCCATATTCTTAAGGAATCAGTTTTAAGTGCTTCTCCATTCTCTAGATGATGTTTTAAAAGAAATATAAAATCTCTAAACCATGATAAAACTTCTAGTTTTGAAAGCAAATAAATAACATGATCAACTATTCACCTGTATTGCAATTAACCTCCAGTATCACCCCGATCTCTTTGTCATCAAGAAATCTATAATTATATTATTATTTAAAAGTGGCATAAGAGGGTTGGAAGCACTTAAGTGTGGGAAGTGTGTGTAAACCCGTCGGAGTACTGAACAGTCTCGCTGGCAAGGGGTAAATGCACACATGACACCAATACAACTTTGTCGGGGTACTGAACAAGCCTGCTAGTAGCGAATCAATGTCGGGTCAAGAGGTAGTAGATATATGTTTTTAAATTAACTTTTAGGGAAGTATACATCATGTGGATACAACTATTGGATGGGATTAAAGCATTTGAGTGGGTTGAATGACATCCCTACCTAGGCTATGGACATCTGATGGAAGTAGTGGATCTGTCAATGGTATTGAATTTCTTTTATAAAAATCATGACTCTTTGATTAAGACATTATTTCAGGTTATAATCCTCTGCAAAGAAAATTCTATTTTTTGGTTATAACATTGAGCTTATCATAATACTATATGGTCTCAGAGTGAATTTATTTTAGGGAGCTTAAATCTTTTTTCATGTCTTATTATTTTCTTCATGAGATGAAATCTTACCAGATCAAAGATTTGTTGGGCCCCAGTAAGTCGCCATTTGTTGGGCCCCAAAAACTCCCCCTAAAGTTTTACAAAATTTAAAGGGCCCCCATTAGAATCTTGATAATTACAATGAGCTATAGAATCAACCTTTTCAAATAGTTTCATACATTGTCTTTATTTGAGACAAACTTAAGACATTCACTATAGTATAACACATAAATTACAAGAGTATATGTCAAAATTTAGAAACGAGCATAGAAATCTCAATTTAAACAAAAACGTTAATTTTTATCAACTCTTTACTTTCGTTTAAGTTATGATTATGTGTTGTTTCTTTTGTTCATCAACAAGTTTGACTATTTTGAATAATGGGTTCAATACTTCATCAAGTAATATCTTGGTTGGTTTCTCATTTTCATAAAATCATTTGGTGATATTAATTAATTAAATTCTTTTTTCATTTTGCATCTCATTTCAAAATAAAAATAATAATAATAAAAAGAATTATCTATCATTTATTTAATTTTGTAAAAACTAAAATTAATATTTTTCTCTTCTCCATTAACTTGAAGCTTATAGCATTTTAAAATAATATTTTAAAGGAAATTATAAGCAATGTTTGTTTAGAACTTATAGATAGTTTAAATTCATTTTTTATTTTATAGTTCTAGATTTTGTTTTATTCACAATTTTTAGATTATTAATTTAGGTTTCTTTTTGTTTCACGGGTTTCTATTATCAGTAATTTGATACAGATCTAATCATGACTTGATTTTATTATCTAAATATGTTCAAGATGATTGATCCAAAAAACTATTGGATTGCTGCAAATAAATTTGTGAGCAACAATAGTTAAATTTGGAAATGCATCAAGAATAGAGATATTATTTTGTGGGACTGATTGCAGCCAAACCATGAGGAATTTGAAGAAACCGTTGAAAAACCTTCTCCGAAATGGACTCATTTAGTTTTACCGTAGAAGTTTTCCCAAACAATTGCATGATTTGAGAGATATTTGTCTCTCTTTACAAGACAAATTCCAGGTGGCGAAAATTATTAGTGACGCCTAAACTACTCATTCATTGTATAAATATATGGGAAAGTTCAGAGCCATGGAGATCGAGGAAATTGAGAGGAGGAATTTTATTCTTTCTCTTTTGTATATTATTTATTTTGTAAAATTTTCTTATTTTCAAATGGAGTAACAGATCGTTGGAATCTTTGGGAGAATGGACGAGTATTTTAAAAGAAGAATACAGAATTCCAGGTTGCTTAATAGCTTTTGTCCTGTGAGTAAAATGGTTTTATTTTCATTATATTATCTTCATATTCTTTGAATAATTGATTATGCATTGACTTAAATGAGCTTTAGTATTTTTTATCAATACATGGTTAATTGCTATTATTTATATATTAATGTTTTCAATCTTTAAGAATCTATTATCCCAAAAGGACCATATGATGAACATATTTTGTTGAAACTATATGAGAAAACAATTTACTCTTTGGCTTTTGTTCTTTTCTAGATTGTGCAATGTTAATATTGTTTCTCATATAATTTTTTAATATGAAACTTTATTTGTATTGAATTAGCTCTAGACTATTCTGCATAAAAAAAATTATATCATGCTTTTCTTTATGTTGTCTATAATTTGTCCTTCCATTTCATATGTGTAATCAATCGATCATTTGATTATTGTTGAATTTATTTCTAATGTTAAATGATGGATAATATCAATACTCAAAATTGAGTTTTCTTTTGTTCTTAAATATTGATTATCTTAAGATCAAGTGATTTTTAATTAGTTGTCTTCGTGATGTTATTAATTTACTCCAAATATCAAACACTTCTTTGAATTTATTCTTGAAGTACTAATATTTTTTTGTTATAGGTTTCCCTTAAAAGCAGGACAAATAGGAGCTCAAACAACACAGAGAGATCAAATCAATTTTGTTGATCAACAACAGGTTAGTGTGTGTGTTATTTTATTAATTATTTATTAATGAAACAATGATTGCATTAATTAGCTTTTGACTGTTACTGTGTCATTGTTTCAATTGTATTTGCTTAGTATTTATTAGTTTTAAATATTTAAACATTCAAAAAACTAAAATATTTATGTTCTTTCTTTATCTTAGTTAAAAACACTATTACGAACATTCATTTCGCAAGATTTCAAGTAAACCTTGCAAATTGTATATAGATTGTTTGTAATAATTTGTGTATTCACATTTTTATTTGAACACTTGTAATTAGTACATAAATTGTTAGAATCATAGCTTTAGATCAGTTTGTTTCTTTTATTATTTTTAGTACCTTAATTGGCTAACGGAGCCATTAAACCCGTTGGGTCAGTTCATACCAAATGGCTTGGGTTAATTAGACAACCTCGGTATATATATATATATATATATATATATATATATATATATATATATATATATAAGGTTATTATTATTTACAATTTTTAATATATTTTTATCTTCACACATATCAAAATCCTAGAATACACAGCTTTCTTATTTATTCTATAACGTTTTTTCTTAACCATTTCTAAAATGAGTTATATGCTAGAAGACACCAATACCTAATAATTCTAAAATTATAAACAATGGTTTGATCACGTCAAAACCATTTTAGCCTGCATGAACAACAGAGGTTGTAATTTCACGCATATGTTGACTTTGATAATTTAAGGAAAACATAAAATTTCACTTAGTTATTCACAATGTCTATGAATAAAAGTTGTATATTCAGAAATCTAATTCAATTTCATATGTTTCATATTCCTACACAATATTCAAATTCATTGTAAAATTACCTTGAATAATCCCTCAAAGTTAACATATTGTTGGTTTTTCAGGTTTTTATTGCCACTAACGCGTCATGAAAGACCATTATTATCTTGCACTCACCCATTAATATAAAATATATAACATAAAGGTTTGTGATAAAAAAATATGTCAAAAAATAATTGTTACAATTATTGCTAACTCATTTTCATATCAAAGATACAATATAAAAGTCCATATTAAAAGAAAATGCCTAATATGTTTAGTAAAACATTTCAAAATATAGAACTTGAATGATAAAATTATATTAATGGTGATCAATCACTTAATTTGATGTCATTGCTACATTTACATTCATTTATCATATCTTCATGACTAGTAAGAGATGTTTGTAATGCCTAGCATTATGTGTATGTGTAGGTGTAGGTGCATTGACTTAAATTTTGTATGATGATAATGAGGAGAATAATAATAATTAATTAATTAATTATAAAAAAAATATTGAATAATAAATAAGTGATAAAAATTATAATATAATAAAATAAATATATTAAAGTAAAATATAATAAAAAAATTAATATTAAAATTAAAGTAAAATCCAACAAAAGTTGTTTTATTAAAAAAGGTGGAATTAAAATAAAAACGATAATTGCATGAATAACAACTAGAGTTCATCCATTAATTGTTTTATAAAGAAAGTGGAATTAAAATAAAAATTATAATTGCATGAATAACAACTAGAGTTTATACATTAGTATTTTTGTATTTTGTATGGCTTTAAATCGAAAAACATTATTTAAGATATTTCTATTAATTTTAGTTTTGGAGACGTTTTATTTATGAAAAAGAGTGTGGGGGAGTTTCTCTTTGTGAGAAAGGAGAATCATTCCTGAAACTTAATTAATTTCCTAAATGTATTGTTTTCTGATCAACTATAATCTATGTTGTTGGAACTTGGCTATTCTCATCTTTTTTCAATTATAAATTAATTTATATAATTCTAATTTATATATTAAGAGAATCATGTCCGAAATTTAATTTTCCAAATGTATTGTTTTGTGATAACTATATTGTATATTGTTGGAACTTGGTTATTCTCATCCTTTTCCAATTATAAATTAATTTATGTAATTATTATTTATATATTGTCAAACCTTTCTAAAACATATTAATTAAAATATGAATATGCAGGTTTTTTTAAGCTATTAAATGACTAATACCATGTTAAATTTAATCTCTCTCATAAAACACTTTCTAAAACATAATTAATTAAAATATGAATATGCGGGTTTTTTCAATCTATTAAATGACTAATACCATGTTAAATTGAATCTCTCTCATCAAACAAACAATGCATACTTTATTTTAAATAGTATGAAATCTATTGCTATTAAATTACTTAATCATATTATTACTTTATCTTAAAATTATTTATGTTGTTTTAATAATACTGATGAATACTAATGTTGTTAATTAAAAAGTATAATTTAAGTAGTTATAATGGTATTCTCACACATTTCTAAACATAATCAATGATAATGTGAACAAAAAAAGCCTTGATATTCTCCAATCTTTCTAAAATAGAATTAATTATAGTAGAAATGCATATTTAATATTTAGTTTTAAATAATAAAAAAATATTTTTATTAAATTAATAAAAAGTTTTTTGGTTTTGTTAATAACAATGTTGTTAGTTAAAAAGTATCGTTAGTTAAAAAGTATAGGTAAACCTTACATATAATATTAAAGTTAGCATGGACGTTGAAAATCCCATTAGAACACAAGTATACTATTTAATTTCGTTAACCTATGCTTTGAAGGGTCCCTATTACATATTACAATGGGGTTATGATCTAAATGCATCTTGAGCTCAAGAAGGAAACTGTGAGGGGAAGAGGTTGGCATATAAGTCACGAAAGCAGCTTCCAATTAGGATTGACTAATTAAGTCAAGATAATGTTAGGATATTAAAAGTTCTCTATGACAAGTATTTTCACACTAAAATTTTCCTTTTGTCGTTTCTTATTTCTTCACGCATACTATTATAAATTGTCACTAGATCTTAATAATTGCTATTTTTATCTGGTCATTTAAAAAATTTAAACATCAACAACCAAATTGTTAGTGTTGGAGCTTAAAGTATTGGATATCCCAGATTTAAAAAATTTAAACATCAACAACCAAATTGTTGGAGTTTAATAGTTAAAGTATTAGAGATCTAAGAGCTGTACATATACTAGATCTTAATAATTGCTATTTTTATCTGGTCATTTAAAAAATTTAAACATCAACAACCAAATTGTTAGAGTGTTGGAGCTTAAAGTAATAGATATCCGAGATTTAAAAAATTTAAACATCAACAACCAAATTGTTGGAGTTTAAAGTATTAGATATCCAAGAATTGCACATATAGATTTTCAAATGCATCTTTTCCTACTAGTTATGTTTAAATGTTTAAATTTTATTTATTTATTTTTTAATTATGGTTATAACTTAAGAGTATATTAACACTCTCAAATAAAATATATCAACAAAAATGAAACATATGTTTTTAATCATTAGATCTACTCATGATAAATAATAAAGACATATTATGACCTATAATAACAATTTAAAAGATAACAATAAAAAGATCTTGGTTTTGAATCCATACATTGGATTTAGTTAATAATTTAATATGGTTCTTTACAATCATACTTTCTCATATGATCCTACATGTTTCCCATAAGTAAAATATTAAGAAACATTTTTATTTTATTTTTGCCCTTCCTTTTTATCAAAAATATAGCCTAAATTTCAAACTTTGTACAAGTGCATTGTAGCTATTCAAATAATTGAGGGGACTGGAAAATTTTACATGTTAATTTGGTTGGATTAATTTTTTATGTTGTTTTGTCAAAAAAATTATTTTTGAATTCTTATTTTCTTTAATTTTATTTTCTTGTCCCATATATAGATACTAGATATTTGTATGAAAAAACTTTGTCAACTTATTGTGGTTGTGTATATAAGAGTATAAAGAATCAGTATACCTTTGTTTTGACTTTGGATTTATCATACCTTAATTTTATCGTACTTATTTTTTATTTGGCATGGTATTGACTGTATGAGTACATTACTATAATTGTTGGATGGTATTAATCTTGAATAAAATCGATCTCAAGGATATAAAATAAGAGGATGAGCTTTGATTTATCAGCGACAATATGCAAAGCCACTTCCTCGCGAGTTGAAATGTGGAAGAAGATAATGTTAGAATTCTCAATGTGGAAATCACAATTCATAATGATAGTTAACAATCACACACAGATAATAGACAAGGATTTCACGTGGTTCACCCAAACATTGGGCTACGCCCACCAAGCATAGGCATCGGTTGTCTTATTATTTGAATTATGGAGATTACATCAGATTTGCAAGTCTGTCACAGACTCAATCTCTCACAGTCGTTTTTGCCTCTACGGGCTTACATGTATTTATGAACATTTACAAGAAACTGAATAATAAATGCAATCCCTATCCATATTCTAACTTGGTCTATTTGGTTGTAACCAACGCAAAATAATAGGATCCAAATCCATATTTGGAGTAATTCGTTTTCACCAAATCGCAACAATCTCCACCTTGACAACAATTAACCTGATACCTTGCTCCTTCCTTTTGTTCATCACCTTTTCTACAAGACAGGAGAAGCCAAGCACCACTGCAACTTCTCTAATAAAATTGGTTCCATGATCTTGCCTGTGTGACTTGCACGAGTTTGGGTTTCGTGAGGGGTCACTCCACCTCCAACATGTCTTCCACAACGTTGTTGTGAAATATATTTAGCGATAGATCTCCTCCTATCCAAGACACCTGTAAAATATACATTACAATTATCATAGACCATCATAGTGTATCCATTATAGATGACATTTTTGCTTCTCAAACGCCGAAGCCCCCATTTCACTGCAACACCTGAATTTGTCACGTATCTAACAACATCATTAGCATGTGAAACATATGGTCTTAACCATTTCATCACATATAACATACTTCCTACTGAAATTACACGAGACATAACATTTTCTTCTTTATAGTCAGGCCCTATACTTGAAGAAAACTTATAATGGAAAACAAGAGGGATAAAAAATGGTTTTAAAATGTTCATACTGAACTCCAACCACATCTTACCATTACCATATATGTGTACTTCCATGCCCTTAATTTTTTTTTCTTCTCATTGATCCCTCATCTAAATTGTCTTGTCCATCTGAGTCACTTTCTTACTGATTTTATGCATGATTCGGCTTGCATCGAGCATATCATCAGCAAAGAACATCAAGACTGTGAATGTACTATAAAATGTATAGTTATTCCTACCCTTTTAAAAACTATGAATCACTATGAAGGATTCAAACCTCTTGTATATCTGACTGGGTACCAATAGGCCATACAATGAATTACCTAGCATGCAAACAAATTTACCATTGCAATATTGAATCAACCCTTTTGGTTGTTCCATACATACTATATCTCTGTCAATGATGACCTTGTGAGAAGTAGGATCCCACATAGAACATCCCCTTATACCATCATCACAACTTGCAGAGATATAAAGCAAGAAGGAATTCAGAAACAAAGACTTTAAGTCTGGAAATGATTTACCATTTACTAGTACCTGCAATTCTTTCTTTCTCTTATGACCTTGATTCTTTTTCCATAAACAAGAAGATACACATGTCACTTCAAATGCTACTTCGATACCGCCTTCCAACTTATAAAGGTTATCGACCTTTCTTGCCTTCATCACTACTAAATTATCTTTCGACACTGTGAGAGCTCCACCTTGACCTGTATACTTATATCCACAAGAATTCAACACTCCTAATGAAATCAAATTTGATTTAATCTTAGGTACATATCTAACATCCGTTAATTCCCTAACAATACCATCGTAATTCTAATACTGCCAACCCCAACAGTTTTACAACGAATACCATTTCACATAAATACTACACCCTCATTAACAGATTGGTAAGAAATGAACCAATTTCTATGTGAGCACATGTGGTGGGAGGCACTTAAATCTATCTGTCATTCTTATTGATATTGTAAATTACTAGAAATGAATAAAAATTGATCAATCATACCTGAATTTGTTACAACCAAATTTGCTTCCTTTGTAGAGTTTTCCTCAAATTCCTTTTTCTTCCAGCAATCTTTCTTGAGATGTCATGTTTTTCCATAATACCATCATTTTGCTTTACCCTTTCTATATCTTGACTTAGATCGGAAATAACTTCTCTCATTCTTCTCTGTGGTTCGACCTCTAATCAACATTGCCTCTGAAGTCGAGGTTTCTTTACTAGATTTTCTCCTCATCTCCTTAGCCAACAAAGCTCCCACAACATATTCATAATCTCAAACTTATGTTGAGATAAAGCTAATAGAGGTGACTATATTATCCCAAAACTTAGGCAAAGAAAACGATAGTTTAATAGCCTTATCCTCATCTTTGAATTTAACCTCCATACTAGTCAATTGAACTATAAGGGTATTGAAAGTATTTACATTGTCAGCAACTTTTGTACCTTCTTTCATCCGCAAACTGTATAGTTGTCTCTCCAAGTAGATTCTGCTCGTCAAGGACTTCGTCATACATAGACTTTCCAACTTGCTCCATAAGCATGATGTTGTATCCTCTTCTACGTTATTAAACAGAACCTCATCCACCAGACGTAAATGAATGGTGCTAAGAGATTTCACATGTATATCCTCCCATTCCGATTATGTCATGGTTGTTGGTTTCTTTGACTTTCCTGCCAATGCTTTTTGCAACCCTTGTTGCACCAGTAAATCCTCCGTCTTGAGCTTCCAGAGCTCAATGTTGTTTTTACCATTGAACTTTTCAACTTCAAACTTCAAACTCTACATCTTAGCCATTATCACAAAACATCTCCCAATATCCACTACTTATAAAAAACCCAAGGTATTTTGAAAAATAATATGGAAGAATGATCTTACTTAATATTGAACAATAATTTAAAAAAGGTTCAATCCAAAAAACCCTTTAATAATATAAAAAAGGTTTAATAAAAATATTTTATAAAGAAAAAGATTTACTTTTTAACACATCCACCTTTTATAAGAATTTACCTTCATGCTTTGACCCACCCATTTGAATTGGCAATTTTTAATTAATTAAAAAAAAAAACACCTTTTAAGCATCCTCCTCCATATATTTTAATTCTTTAAACTTTTCAACTTTTCAACCATGCCTCAAATTCCAAACAATATACCATGAGAATAAATTTAAAAAAAGGAGATCACGGCTCTTTGATTTAAGGGAGCCATTGCACCACACTCAGCAATGGAGTGTGGGGAGTCTGCACCTCACCTAACACTGGAGTGTGGAAATCTTTAAACATTTACGCATTGTTCGTATGTTTCAACCTCAGAAATTTCAGCAATTTGTCATGAGAGTAAGGTTCAGTAATAAGTCTCCCCACCCTTCGAGAGGAGGGACCTACAAGGATGTATGAATTGACGCACCCTCACACAGACTTCACTCTGCGGCTCCTCCAAAAATTTAACACTCCTCCAACCAACTCTAACCATCTCGCATACCACTTCTTAGAATTGTCAATGTGGAAATCACAATTCACAATGATAATTAATAATCACACAAAGATAATAGACATGGATTTCATGTGGTTCACCAAAATGTTGGGCTACGTCCACCAAGCATAGGCATCAGTTGTATTATTATATGGATTATGGATATTAAATCAGATTTTCAAGTCTATCACAGACTCTGTCTCTGACAGTCATTTTTTCCTCTACAGGCTTACATGTATTTATATGCATTTACAAGAAACTAAATAATAAATGCAATCACTATCCATATTCTAACTTGGTCTATTTGGTTGTAACCAACCCAAAATAATAGGATCCAAATTCATCTTTGGAGTAATTCGTTGTCACCAAATCCCAACAATCTCCATCTTGACAATAATTAACATGATACCTTGCTCCTTCCTTTTGTTCATCAACTTTTCTGCAAGCCAAGAGAAGCCAAGCACCACTGCAGCTTCTCTAATAAAACTGGTTTCATGATCTTTCCTGTGTGACTTGCACTAGTTTGGATTTCTTGAGGGCTCACTCCACCTCCAACATGTCTTCCACAACTTTGTTGTGAAACTATAATGGACCTCAAATTTCTCATAAAAAAAATAATTCTGTGGTACAATATTTACCATTTAACTTCGTTTAATCCACTTGTAAGGTGGGTACTTACATTTTGATTTTGCTTTGCATAACCTTATAACATACTAGCTTAATACTCTTAAGAGAGGTTTCCATCGATGTGCCTCATTTTTTGTCGAAAAGGTTTGGCTCCCTCGATCAAAGGTATAGCGTGTTGGATGACGTCCCCTCTATAGGCCTTGAGTTCATCATAGGTCCAAGCGAAGATATCTCTGAATTCTCTGATGAGGTTAAGTATTGCCTTTCTCTCCTTCTCGGTAGTCCCTTTTCCTATCTTGACTGCTCTTGGATCCATTTCAGTACCAATATTGAACTCCAGGGCTTCCTCAGCTTGCTTGTTAGTTCTTCTTCCTTTGAAAACATCATGTCTATCAAAAAGATCTTCCAGAGGAATGCACCCTTTTGTTAAGGTGTTGTTTTGCAGGTTGATGACTTCCAAGTCCATAGATTCAGCCAAGAAATTTATTTGTGTATCTGTGAACTCTTTGTTGTTCTCCATGAATCTGATAATCTGATCATCATCTTCAAAAACTTGCCAATGCTCCAAATTGTTGTTTAACATCGTATCTTCTCCATTAAGGGAGGCAGATGTACCTGTCAGGAGGAGTTTAAGACTCTGTCTGAAAATTAATTAGGGTCCTACTAACCTTAATCCCGATGACTCTTCCTCCTGTTCCTCCCAATCCTGATGCACCAGGTTTTCCCTAGTGTAAGGTTTGTACCTCCTATGTTGTAAAGAGTGTACTCGTCCCTCTTAGGTTTTAGCATTCTCATTTCTTCCCTTGTGACTCCAAAGGAAAGGCTTATGTACTATGCATTCTTCCACAGGGAAATGCTATCACCTCTGTGAGCAACCTTTGGTGAAGTCGATGACAAGATCCGACTACCTGGTAAGTTCTCTTGTGGGGACTGTCATATTTCAAGTTCGGACAGAGTTTGTTTTTTTTGGTTGATACCGAGAAAGATTTTATTTTCTATACACTTTAATATGGATTTACAGACCCTCTTTACTTCCGATGGTCATGTTTAGAGTCTACGCATTTCTCTTTTTATTTTAGTAATGACTGTAGAAGAGGTTTCTTGATGTATCCATGAGTCACTAATCTTTACCTCTGTGAACCTAAGGTTATATATTCCGTGTTCACTGTTTGTGTCCCGTGGGTTTATTTCCGATTCAATATTTTGTTTACCCTATAACCATCAACTGTACTTGGAGTAACTCATAGTAGCTTCAAATAGTTTATACATTCCTCGTGCTCCAGGAAAATAAACGGTCAAACTGGATTCTTAACGTGTATATTTCTCCTCTGTGACTGGTGCACATCACTTGTAGTAAGGTAGTGTTCTACCGGTAATTTGTGTCTTGCTGAGTTAGGTTCATTTCCATGAGGTCTCCTATGTGTATGATATTGTTCTTTATGTTTTTCCATTTGTTCATAAAGGGTTTTTAACATATGATTTATCTCTTGAATTCGCAATGATATTTATTTTTTCAAAGTAATTATTTGATTCTGTAAAAAGGGTTTTTTCTTTGTATTAATGGTGGGGCTCTGCTTGATGTGAGGGAACCCACTAGGAGCTCTAGGACCATTCTCCCCTCAGCCAGGGTTGATTACAAAGAAAATCATGGCAACTGGAGGGTGCAACGTTTTGGCCCCTAAGTTAAGTAATCTAACAATGCTATGGTTATCAATCTACCCTTTCGAGTTTATAATTCAAGGTTCTACTCTGAAATTTTAATACTATTTTTTCGTGATGGATGAATGTAGGTATGCCCACTTCAAGGCACAGGTACCGGCCTCTGCTCATCATGACAAAGGTACTCGTGTTCCAAAATATGAATCTTCAACTTGTTTCTGAAACCACGGCTTGGAGGTCACGATTATGTTCGTAGCTTTCTGATGTTAAGAGTAACCTTACTCATGCACCGATTTCCTGTACTGGATATCTGAGGGTTAATCTCGTTTTGTTTTTGTTTAAGTTCCAATTAAGGATATATATGCAATCGAGCATGTTGAAGGAGATGACTGATATTCTAAAGCTAGAATTTAGCAAAAACAGATCTAAGTTTTTGTCTGCTTTTGGGAAAACTCATAAATAAGTTAAGCTTAGAAGGGGAAGGATATTATTTCTATTTGGAAATAGCTTGCTTTTGGCGTCCTGTACATTACTTCTATAATTTTAAGTGTTCGAAAATATTTAAACAACTATAATAGCCATCTTTGCTTGACTATATTAATGTTTGTAAGATTTGTCTCTTGTGAATGAAATTCTTATTTAAAAAAAATTAACCCAACGGGGATCATTTCAGAGGTCTCAGACCTTCAAGTCTCTTTGTATTTGTATGTGTTTGTCTTTTGATTGGTTGCTTCTTCAGTATAGATTGCATTACTCTGTAATTTCCTAGAAGGTTTTTCTATAAATGTGAATCAAGTTAACGGATATACTATATGGTACAGCCATAAAATTCTTTGTTCCTCTGTACGCACAACATATGTAAGATGTGTCATACGTTGTTAATGTATTAGCGAGTTTATTTATTCGTTTTCCTATAGTATGATCCTAGCATGATTATATCGTCTATTTTAGGGTAATCTTAATCCTTGGATTATGTTCATTCTCATATGCTTCATCATTATCGACTGTATATGTGAATTTTGCTTCCTTTTTTTTTGAATTAAATTACAGAATGAAATATACATATGCATATAATAGTTTTGTTCGTTCATTGATACATATTCAATTCTGTTTAAAGTTTGATTTCTGAAAATAATTTCACAATTAAATCCTGCAGTCTATTTACTGAATTCGATGAGGATATCATATGTTTTTATTTACATACAGGTTCTAAATTCCATAGTAGAGGATTCCTTAAGATATGATTCTAGAATTTATGTATCACTATTCGATAGTTAAGAGGATTGTATAAGTCATGAATTCAATCGGCCTTTGTCTAAGTTATTGCATGCATACTAGCTTTAAAGATCCCACTATATCAATAACCAATTCGTCCAACAGAGGCAGAATACTGAATATTTAGATATAGAAAAAGACTTACATCAATTATGCGATCATTAAAACAGATACTAGAACTCATTTCTATTTAGTTATAACATGTACAGTACATCCAATATAAAATCATTCAGACAGATAGAGTTTAGAGTAGCATATCTGAACTAAACTCACGGAGAAAACAAAGGGAACCACCACGTTCCTCCCAACTATAGAACTGAGTAGCCATGATTACTTTCCCGAATTCACCCCCTATCATGACCATGAGTCCATAAGGGAGACCCTGGAAATCCCTCTACAACATTGTCCTTCAATTCAATCACTTTTCCCTCTGCCTCACACCCTTCCAGTATTCATAACAACAAGTGAAAAAGAAAAATCAATAGACTCTTTCCCAAAAAACTTAACAGCGTCCTGCCTCCTCACATATGCTTATCTGTAACTTGCCTAGGTCTTTTCCCTTCCTTGGGAATTTTCACAGCTTCCTAAATCCTTGATTTTTCAGGGGCTGCCAATGGCCAAATCACTAATTTTCCACTTGTAAAAATCAGCCCAGGGATATTTCCAACATGTTCCCCACCCATGGAGTCATGGTCAGCTACTTTTAACATGGTTCTTCCACTTGTCTTCCTGCAATCAATATAAAATATTATATTTTTAAACAAGTGTCATTGTCAAATAGTTAGTTGGTTCAAATCAGATCTATGCCCAATAGTCATAATAATTTATTACAATTAACAAATTCAAAATTCAGAATTGCCATAAATAGAAAAAAAATTCCACATTCAAATTTACCAAAAACGGAATAAATTTCCCAGAAAATTAAATTTCCAAAATATTTTATTTTGGGGGATGTCACATCCTTTCCCCTTTCAATAAAACACTATCGCCAGTGTTCATTCCTTTCTTGGAACAAGATTGGATGAGATTTCTGCAAATCTCCCTCCAATTCCCAAGTGACCTCCTCAGGACTAAAGTGCTTCCATTGCACCTTTACCTGAGCGACGGCTCTGTTCCGAAGTGTTATTTCTCTCCAGTCCAGAATGCATAGGGGTTCCACCTGGAATTCGCCTTCATATTCCACCTGTACAAAGTCCCAATCAATCATATGAGTAGGGTCGTGAACATATTTTTTGAATAAAGAAACATGAAATACATTATGAATTCTTAGATTGGATGGAAGCGAAAGTTGATATACTACAGGTCCAATTCGAGCTAGTATCTCAAAGGGTCCACAAAACCTAGGTGCCAAATTGGCATATTTTCCTAACTTCAATGATCTTTTTCGAGGTTTGACCTTCAAGTACACATGGTCTCCCGCTTGAAACTCTAAGTGTCTTCTTTTCTGATCCGCATAGCTCTTCTGCCTGTCCTTTGCTTCCTTCAAGTTTTGTTATACCTTTCTTACCATGTTCTCCATTTCCTGGAGCATCTCTAGTCCAACCATAAGTCTTTCAGCCAAGTTATCCCAGCTAATTGGAGTCGTCCACTTCCTGCCATATAGTACTTCAAAAGGGCTCAATTTTGCTGAAGTTTGGTACCCATTGTTATATGCAAATTCTACCAAGTGTATATAGTCCTCCCACTTGTTCGGTTTTGTTCTTACGTACATGCAGAGCATATCCTCTATAATTTGATTTGTCCTTTCAGTTTTCCCATCCATTTGTGGATGATAACTCGTACTAAAATTCAAATTGGTATTTAGCCCTGCAAATAATTCCTTCCAAAAGGCATATGTGAATTTTATGTCTCTATCCGAAATCACCATTTTAGGAATACCATGCAGTCTAAAAATTTCTTTCATGAATATTTCAGTAATGTTTATAGCTTTAAAAGTAGACTTTACAGGAATAAAGTGTGCAGACTTACTGAGTTTGTCGATTATGACCATGATAGAATCATTTTGTTTCTATGTTTTAGGCAAGCCTGTTATAAAGTCGAGTGGTATAGTCTCCCATTTCCATTCTGGTACTGGTAATGGCTGTAATAGGCTAGTTGGATGTTGGTGCTCGGCCTTAACTTGCTGACAATCTTGGCACCTAGCCAAGTATTATGCTATTTCACCCTTCATGTTAGGCCAATAAAATAGCTTTCTAAGTGCAGTTATTGTCTTCTAGTAACCTGGGTGGCCAGAATACGGTTTCTTATGCACTTCATCCAAAGACTGTTAATTTTAACTCTGCTGAATTTGGTATGTCCCTTCTTGTCGATATTTAGATATGGTTTATCTGAGTTCACAGTATTGTTCGGTAATTCTACCATTATTTTAGTATAGTTTTTGTCATTAGTACCTGTCGTCCTTATTCTTTGTTCCAGATCACTTTTTGCACTGCTGATATTCATCTCAAATAGCCCATGGACTCTTCTGCTTAAAGCGTCTGCTACTTTATTTTCCCTGCCCTTGATATGTCTGACCTCAAAGTCAAATTCTCTCAAGAAGGCTAACCACCTTTCTTGTCTTGTGTTAAGATCTGGTTGGTTAAATAGATATTTCACCCTGCTATTGTTCGTTAATAATAGGAATTTTCTTCCCATTATGTAGTGTCGCCAAATCTTTAAGGCATGTATTACTGCTGCCAATTCTAAGTCATGAGTGACGCAATTTCGCTCGCGACCTTTTAATTTTCGAGACTCATAACAAATAACGTGTCCTTCCTAAGTTAGGACACCACCTAGTCCTTCTTTACTTCAATCAACACATACTATGAAATCTTTATTCGGGTATGCTACTTTCAATATGGGTGTCGTTGTCAATAATTCTTTTAGTTTGTTGAAGTTGTCTTGACACTTCTATAACCAGTTAAACCTGGTTCCTTTCTTTTGTAATGATGTGATAGGATAGGCTATATTGGAAAACCCTTTTATAAACCAACGGTAATATCCGGTGATTCCCATGAATGACCGTATATCTGCTAAATCTTTAGGTACCGACCATTCCATAATGGATTTTGTCTTTTCCAAGTCTACGACAATGCCCTCTGCTGAAATTACATGGCCAAGATATTGTATCTCTTTTTTATAGAAGTCACACTTGTCGAATTTGGGATACAATTTGTTCTTCCTTAACATTTGCAGAACTATTTTCAAGTCTTCTTCACGTTCCTCCTCCGTCTTTGAATAGACCAGGATGTCATCGATAAATACTACCACGAACTTGTCCAAGTGCTCACTGAAAATAATGTTCATTAGGCACATAAACGTGGTTGGGGAGTTAGTGAGTCCGAAAGGTATGAATACAAACTTGTAGTGTCTGTATCTTGTCCGAAAAGAAGTTTTGTTTATGTCACATTTTATCCGAACTTGATGATAACCGGATTGTAAATCCAATTTTGAAAAAATCTTGGCCCCTCCTACTTGATCGAACAGATCATTTATCCTTGGTAAGGGGTATTTATTCTTAATAGTCATTTTTTTCAGTTGTCTATAATCGATACATAGTATTAGAGTACCAAATTTCTTTTTCACGAAGAGGACTGGTGCTCCCCAAGGTGAGACACTCGGTCTGACATACTCTTTGTCCAACAATTCCTGTAATTGTATTTTTAGTTCTGTCAGTTCTGGTAGACTCATTCGGTATGGCACTTTTGAGATGGGGGCTGAACCGGGTAGTAGGTCTATGGAGAAATCTATTTCCCTTCTAGGGGGTAATTCTGGTATTTCATCCACAAACACATCTCTGAAATCACGTAGAACAACAAAGTCTTCTAACTTTGCCTTGTCTTCTTTCTCTGCTAGATTCGTCACTTGGATGGAATAATCCTGACATCCCTTTCTCATACATTTCTTTAGTTGCATCGCTGAAATTTGTCTGACTAATATCATTTTAGGTATACCTTGGGCTGTCCTGGTAGTTCCAACATCATCTTTATAGCTAAGTATCTTTGTATTAACAATTTAATATTTCTTTGTGTCGTTCCAAACAATCCATCCCAGTAATCATATGATCAGATCCTAGTGGTAGGATGTTCTTATTGGTCCTTATAGTTTGACCATCTAAGCTAAACTCAAAATCTGAAAAATAGTCAATTACTTTCCTTTTTGTACCTGACGCTAATTGCACAAGCCATGATTTTGCGTGCTTCAGTCTCTTAAGTTTATTTGACACTACTACCTTCAGAGTAATATAACTTAATGTTGCTCTGGGGTCAATTAAAATAGAAATTCGAGTGTCATGGATTTTACCTTTGATTTCTACCACCGAGGACTGGTGGTCATCTTGTCAGCCATCAACAGCTTCATTTATTGGATGTAGGCTCCTACCCACATCTCCCACTATCAAGGCTTCTTGCAGATTATGCATGACAGTTTTATTTGCTACAATCAAATGTTGACAGTTCCTCCTTAGATGAGTCTCTCCACATTCCCAACACTTTAGTGGCTCGTGGGAGTTGTCCCCAAACTTCTTTATCCGAGGGTTACCGGTTTACCACTACTCAGTGTATTTGGGTGGTTGAAGTGAGAATATTTTCTCGGAAAATTTTTTACTATATTCCGATGAGGAGTTGGTTTGTACCCCTTCTTCTGATGGTTCATTTGATCTTGTTTATTATCCTTCTAGGCTTTTGGAAACTCCACCCGCTTATTATATTGATCATAGCACATTCGGGCTTTCCTGGATACCTCACTCAAGGATTTGGGGTTGTCAAACTCGATCCTGCCCCTATAGGAATGTGGTAAGCAGCTTAAGAATCGCTGGATTTTTACCCTATCCTCTCAGATGTACGGTACGAACCTTAACAATTATAGAAATTTATTTATAAGGTCCTCCATCATCATCTGTCTGAGTCGTAACTCATAAAATTATTTTGTCTTCCTTTCGTAATAATTTTCAAAAAGGTATTGTTTCTTGAAATACTTCCCAAAGTCAGACCATTCCAACTGTTTCTCCTTTAGGCCCTTGGCCAATTTTAAATCTTTCCACCAAATACTGGCCTTCCCTTTTAGATTGTAGATGGCCATCCTGACCTTCATGTTGCTGGAATAGTTATAGATTTGGAGGTGCTTTTTGATGTCCAATAGCCATGCTCTGCTTCTTCTCCTGTCCTAGATTCTCCATCAAAGATAGTGGGTTTAATATTTTTAAATTCCCCTTCAAGGTGGTCTACTTGTTTTCTTTTTCAGTCTATTTTTGTTCCATCATCAGTTGGAGGCGTTCCTTCAGATGAGATGTCTCCTTTTTCTATTTCTGGCTCTGATTTCTTGGAGGCTCTCTTGCTAACTTCTTTGTCATTATTATTGTCTTTTGGGATTTTCTTAGTCACTATACTGCGCCGCAAGACTTCATTTATCTCCTGCTGTTCTTGCTGTGCCTTCTTCAATTTTTCAATGTCGGCTTTAAAGATCTGTAGCTCAACAATCAGGTTCCTCATTGTTTCTAACACTTATGTGGCTGAGCTTCCATCACTTTTTTTCCTTGTATCACCAGGAGGTCTTTGCTGTGGATTTTATTCCATCTTGTTTTCTGCATTGTCCTGAGCTGCCATACTTAATCACCAAAACAAAAAAGCTTTTCCATCTGTAACCAAATGATTTCTTAGTTTTTATTTAAAAAGGAATATATACTAAGCATTACAGTGGTCCTGTTCAGGCCCAGTGTTGTAACTTTTTCTCTGATACCATATGTAATGGAACTCAAATTTCTCATAAAAAAAAAATTATGTGGTACACTATTTACCATTTAACTTCGTTTAATCCACTTGTAAGGTGGGTACTTACATTTTGATTTTTCTTTGCATAAACTTATAACATACTAGATTAATACTCTTAAGAGAGGTTTCCATCGAATGCAAGTATTTTCTAACTCTTACTTTATTATAAAGACTTCAATACAATACCCATATCTACCTATACTCTGGGATTGGAATTTCAGTCCCCTTGTTTTAATAGAATCAAGTTATTGGATTTTTGCGCATAAATTTATGTCCCCCGAAGTTAAATGCATATACACTTACCTAACTGTGTCAACATCAAACTTCAATTCCTGATTTTAGTATGTGACTGGAAAGGTTTTAAGGAGATTAATGAATGGTTTAGGAGTGGTTTCCAAGTGTTTTCCTTTGATGGCTCCATTTTAGTTATGTTACAACTTGTCTCTACCATAACAAACTGAACCCAATCAAATCCACATCATTCTCTACACAACTAAACTAACTAACTCCCCGCCGCTTGTTGGAGTAATTGAAAAGATAACTTCAAAGACAAAAGTTTGGAGGCCGATTAGTTTCACTAGACAGTCATGGCTTTACTGTTGTTTAACTTCGTATCTTATGCATTAAGGGAGGCGGATGTACCTGTCAAGAGGAGTTTAATACTCTATCTAGAAATTAATTAGGGTCCTACTAACCTCAGTCTCGATGACTCTTCCTCTTGTTCCTCCCAATCCTGATGCGCCAACTTTGCCCTAGTGTAAGGTTTGTACCTCCCGTGTTGTAAAGAGTGTACTCATCCCTCTTAGGTTTTAGCATTCTCATTTCTGCCCTTATGAATTTGAAGGAAAGGGTTCTGTATTATGCATTCTTCCACAGGGAAATTCTACTGCCTATGCGAGCAACCTTTGGTGAAGTCAACGACAATATCCAACTACCTGGTAAGTTCTCTTTAGGGGACTCTCATATTTCAAGTTCGAACAGAGTTTGTTGTTTTTGGTTGATACCGAGAAAGATTTTGTTTTATGTACACTTTACTGTGGATTTACAGACCCTCTTTACTTCCAATAGTCATGTTTAGAGTCTAAGCATTTCTCTTTTTATTTTAGTAATGACTGTAGAAGAGGTTTCTTGTTGTATCCATGAGTCACTAATCTTTACCTCTGTGAACCTAATGTTATATATTTCATGTTCACTGTTTGTGTCCCATGGGTTTATTTCCGATTCAATATTTTGTTTACCCCATAACCAGCAACTGTACTTGGAGTAACTCAAAATAGCTCTGAATAGTTTATACCTTCGTCGTGCTCCAGGAAAATAAAAGGTCAAACTTGATTCTTAACGTATATGTTTCTCCTCTGTGACTGGTGCACATCACTTGTAGTAAGGTAGTGGTCTACCGGTAATTCGTCTCTCACTGAGTTAGGTTACTTTCCATGAAGCCTCCTATGTGTATGATACCGTTCTTTTCGTTCTTCGTTTTGTTCGTAAAGGGTTTTTAATGGATGATTTATCTCTTGAATTCGCAATGATATTTATTTTTTCAAGGTAATTATTTGATTCTGTAAAAAGGGTTTTTTCTCTGTATTAATGGTGGGAATCTGCTTGATGCAAGGGTACTCACCAGGAGCTCCAGGACCATTCTCTCGTCGGCCAAGGTTGATTACAAAGCAAAGATCGACAACTGGAGGGTGCGGCTTTTCGGCCCCTAAGTTAAGTAATACGACAACGCTATGGTTATCAATCTACCCTTTCGAGTTTATAATTTAAGGTTCTACTCTAAAATTTTACTAATGTTTTTTCGTGATGGTTGAATGCAGTTATGCCCAATTCACGGTGCAGGTACTAGCCTCTGCTCATCATGACAAGGGTACTCGGGTTCCAAAATATGATTCTTCAACTTGTTTCTAAAACCACGACTTGGAGGTCACGATTTTGTTAGTAGCTTTCTGATGTTAAGAGTAACCTTACTCATGAACCGATTTCATTTACCGAATATCTGAGGGTTAATCTTGTTTTGTTTTTGTTAAAGTTCCAATTAAGGATATATATACAGTCGAGCATGTTGTACGATATGACTGATATTCTAAAGCTAGAATTTAGCGAAAATAGATCTAAGTTTTTGTGTGCAGTTGGGAAAACTCTTAAATAAGTTAAGCTTAGAAGGGGAGCGATATTATTTCTATTTGGAAATAGCTTACTTTTGGCATCCTGTACATTACTTCTGTAATTTTAAGTGTTCGGAAATCTTTAAACAGTTATAATAGCCATCTTTTCTTGACTATATTAATGTCTGTAAGATTTGTCTCTTGTGAATGAAATTCTTATTTTAAAATAATTACCTCAACGGGGATCGTTTCAGAGGTCTCGCACCTTCAAGTCTCTGCGTATTTGTATGTATTTGTCTTTCGATTGGTTTCTTCTTTAGCATAGATTGCATTACTCTGTAATTTCATAAAAGGTTTTTATGTAAATGTGAAGCAAGTTAACGGATATCCTATATGGTACAGCCATAAAATTCTTTGTTCCTCTCTATGCACAACATATGTAATATGTGTCATACGTTGTTAATGTATTAGCGAGTTTATTTATTTGTTTTCCTATAGTATGATCCTAGCATGATTATATCGTCCAATTTAGGGTAATCTTACTCCTTGGATTATGTTCATTCTCATATGCTTCATCATTCTCGACTGTATATGTGAATTCTGCTTCCTTTTTTTTTGAATTAAATTACAGAATGAAATATACATATGCATATAATAGTTATGTTCATTCATTGATACATATTTGATTCTGTTTAAAGTTTGATTTCCGGAAATAATTCCACAATTAAATCCTATAGTCTATTTACTTAATTCGATGAGGATATAATATGTTTTTATTTACATACAATTTCTAAATTCCATAGTAGAGAATTCCTTAAGATATTATTCTAGAATTTATGTATAACTATTCGATAGTTAAGAGGACTGTATAATTCATGAATTCAATCATCCTTTGTCTAAGTTATTGCATGCATACCATCTTTAAAGATCCCACTATATCAATAACCAATTCGTCCAACAGAGGCAAAATACTGAATATTTAGATATAGAAAAAGACTTACACCAATTATACGATCATTAAAACAGATACTAGAATTCATTTCTATTTAGCTATAACATGTACATTACATCCAATATAAAATCATTCAGACAGATAGAGTTTAGAGTAGCATATATGAACTAAACTCGCAAAGAAAACAAAGGGAACAACCACGTTCCTCCCAACTGTCGAACTGAGTAGCCACGATTACTTTCCCAAATTCACCCCCTATCCTGACCATGAGTCCATAAGGGAGAACCTGGAAATCCCTCTACAACACTGTCCTTCAATTCAGTCACTTTTCCCCCTTCCTCACACCCTTCCAGTGTTCATAACAACAAGTGAAAAAGAAAAATCAATAGACTCTTTCCCAACAAACTTAACAGCATCCTGCCTCCTCACATATGCTTATTTGTAACTTGCCTAGGTCTTTTCCCTTCCTTGGGAATTTTCGCATCTTCCTAAATCCTTGATTTTCCAGGGGCTACCAATGGCCAAATCACTAATTTTCCACTTGTAAAAATCAGCCCAGGGATAGTTCCAACATGTTCCCCACTCATGGAGTCATGGTCAGCTACTTTTAACATGGTTGTTCTATTTGTCTTCCTGCAATCAATATAAAATATTCTATTTTTAAACAAGTGTCATTGTCAAATAGTTAGTTGGGTCAAATCAGATCTCTGCCCAATAGTCATAATAATTTATTACAATTAACAAATTCGAAATTTGGAATTTCCATAAATGGAAAAAAAATCCAAATTCAAATTTACCAAAAACGGAAAAAATTTCCCAGAAATTTAAATTTCCAAAATATTTTATTTTGGGGGATGTCACATCCTTTCCCCTTTCAATAAAACACTATCCTCAGTGTTCATTCCTTTATTGGAACAATATTGGATGATATTTCTACAAATCTCCCTCCAATTCCCAGGTGACCTCCTCAGGACTAAAGTGCTTCCATTGCACCTTTACCTGAGCGACGACTCTCTTCCGAAGTGTTATTTCTCTCCGATCTAGAATCCATAGGGGTTCCACATGGAATTCTCTTTCAGATTCCACCTGTACAAAGTTCCAATCAATCATATGAGTAGGGTCGTGAACATATTTTTTCAATAAAGAAACATGAAATACATTATGAATTCTTATATTGGCTGGAAGCGAAAGTTGATATACTACGAATCCAATTCAAGCTAGTATCTCAAAGGGTCCACGAAACCTAGGTGCCAACTTGTCATATTTTCCTAACTTCAATGATCTTTTTCGAGGTTTGACCTTCAAGTACACATGGTCTCCCACTTGAAACTCTAAGTGTCTTCTTTTCTGATCTGCATAGCTCTTATGCCTGTCCTTTGCTTCCTTCAAGTTCTGTTATACCTTTCTTACCATGTTCTCCATTTCCTGGAGCATCTCTAGTCCAACCATAAGTCTTTCAGCTAGGTTATCCCAGCTAATTGGAGTCGTACACTTCCTGCCATACAGTACTTCGAAAGGGCTCAATTTTGTTGAAGTTTGGTACCCATTGTTATATGAAAATTCTACCAAGTGTATATAGTCCTCCCACTTGTTCAGTTTTGTTCTTACGTACATGTAGAGCATATCCTCTATGATTTGATTTGTCCTTTCAGTTTTCCCATCCGTTTGTGGTTGATAACTCGTACTGAAATTCAAATTGGTATTTAGCCCTGCAAACAATTCCTTCCAAAAGGTGTATGTGAATTTTACGTCTCTATCCGAAATCACCATTTTAGGAATACCATGCAGTCTAAAAATTTCTTTCATGAATATTTCAGTAATGTTTATAGCTTTAAAAGTAGACTTTACAGGAATAAAGTGTGCAGACTTACTGAGTTTGTCGATTATGACCATGATAGAATCATTTTGTTTCTAAGTTTTAGGCAAACCTGTTATAAAGTCGAACGATATAGTCTCCCATTTCTATTCTGGCATTGGTAATGGTTGTAATAGACCAGTTGGATGTTGGTTCTCGACCTTAACTTGCTAACAATATTGACACCTAGCCAAGTATTCTGCTATTTCGCCCTTCATGTTAGGCCAATAAAATAGCTTTCTAAGTGTGGTTATCGTCTTCTGGTAACCTGGGTGGCCAGAATATGGTTTCTTATGCACTTCATCAAAGACTGTTAATTTTAACTCTGTTGAATTTGGTATGTCCGTTCTTGTCGATACTTAGATATGGTTTATCTAAGTTTGTGGTAATGTTCGGTAATTCTACCATTATTTTAGTATAGTTTTCGTCATTAATACCCGTCGTCCTTATTCTTTGTTCCAGATCACTTTCTGCCCTGCTGATATTCATCTCAAATAACCCATGGACTCTTCTGCTTAAAGCATCTGCTACTTTATTTTCCTTGACCTTGATATGTCTGACCTCAAATTCGAATTCACTCAAGAAGGCTAACCACCTTTCTTGTCTTGTGTCAAGATCTGGTTGGTTAAACAGATATTTCAGCCCGCTATTGTCCGTTAATAATAGGAATTTTCTTCCCATTATGTAGTGTCGCCACATCTTTAAGGCATGTATTACTGCTGCCAATTCTAAGTCATGAGTGACGCAATTTCACTCGTGACCTTTTAATTTTTGGGACTCATAACAAATAACGTGTCCTTCCTGAGTTGGGACACCACCTAGTCCTTCTTTACTTCAATCAACACATACGGTGAAATCTTTATCTGGGTCTGCTACTTTCAGTATGGGTGTCATTGTCAATAATTCTTTTAGTTTGTTGAAGTTGTCTTGACACTTCTATAACCAGTTAAACCTAGTTCCTTTTGTTTTGTAATGATGTGATAGGGTAGGCTATATTGGAAAACGCTTCTATAAATCTGCGGTAATATCTCGTGATTCCCATGAATGATCGTATATCTGCTACATATTTAGGTACCAGCCATTCCATAATGGATTTTGTCTTTTTCGGGTCTACGACAATGCCCTTTGCTGAAATTACATGGCCAAGATATTGTATCTCTTTTTGATAGAAGTCACACTTGTCGAATTTGGTGTACAGTTTGTTCTTCCTTAACATTTGTAGAACTATTCTCAAGTCTTCCTCACGTTCCTCCTCTGTCTTTGAATAGACCAGGATGTCGTCGATAAATACTACCACGAACTTGTCCAAGTACTCACTGAAAATACTGTTCATTAGTCACATAAACGTGGTTGGGGCGTTAGTGAGTCCAAAAGGTATGACTACAAACTTGTAGTGTCCATATATTTTCCGAAAAGAAGTTTTGTTTATGTCCTCACCTTTTATCTGAACTTGATGATAACCGGATTGTAAATCCAATTTTGAAAAAATCTTGGCCCCTCTTACTTGATCGAACAGATCATTTATCCTTGGTAAGGGGTATTTATTCTTAATATTCATTTTTTTTCAGTTGTGTATAATCGATACATAGTCTTAGAGTTCCGAATTTCATTTTCACAAAGAGGACTAGTGCTCCCCAAGGTGATACACTAGGTCTGATATACTCTTTGTCCAACAATTCCTGTAATTGTATTTTTAGTTCTGTCGGTTCTGGTAGACTCATTCGGTATGGCACTTTTGAGATGGGGGCTAAACCGAGTAGTAGGTCTATGGAGAAGTCTATTTCCCTTCTAGGGGGTAATTCTGGTATTTGATCCACAAACACATCTCTGAACGTAGAACAACAAAGTCTTCTAACTTTGCCTTGTCTTTTTTTTCTGCTAGATTCATCACTTGGATGGCATAATCCTGACATCCCTTTCTCATACATTTCTTTAGTTGAATCGCTGAAATTTGTCTTACTAATATCATTTTTGGTATACCTTGGGCTGTCCTAGTAGTTCCAACATCATCTTTATAGCTAAGTATCTTTGTATTAACAATTTAATATTGCTTTGTGTCGTTCCAACAAATCCATCCCAATAATCATATGATCAGATCCTAGTTGTAGGATGTTCAGATTGGTCCTTATAGTTTGACCATCTAAGATAAACTCAAAATCTGAAATATAGTCAATTACTTTCCTTTTTGTACCTGTCGCTAATTGCACAAGCCATGATTTTGCGTGCTTCAGTCTCTTAAGTTTATTTGACTCTACTACCTTCGGAGTAATATAACTTAATGTTGATCCGGGGTCAATTTAAACAGAAATTTGAGTGTCATGGATTTTACCTTTGATTTCTACCATCGAGGACTGGTGGTCATCTTGTCGGCCATCAATGACTGCATTTATCCGATGTAGGCTCCTACCCACATCTCCCACTGTCGAGGCTTCTTGCAGATTATGCATGACAGTTCTATTTGCTACAATCAAACATTGACAGTTCCTCCTTAGATGAGGATATCCACATTCCCAACACTTTAGTGGCTCATGGGAGTTGTCCCCAAACTTCTTTATTCCCAGGGTTACCGGTTTACCACTGCTCAGTGTATTTGGGTGGTTGAAGTGAGAATCTTTTCTCAGAAAACTTTTTACTGTATTCCGATGAGGAGTTGGTTGGTACCCCTTCTTTTGATGGTTCATTCGATCTTGTTTATTATCCTTTCAGGCTTTGTGAAACTCCACCCGGTACTTATATTGATCATAGCACATTCATGCTTTCCTGAATACCTCACTCAAGGATTTGGGGTTGTCAAACTCGATCCTGCCCCTGTAGGACTGTGGTAAGCAGTTTAAGAATCACTGGATTTTTACCCTATCCTCTCGGATGTACGGTACGAACCTTAACAATTCTAGAAATTTATTTATAAGGTCCTCCATCATCATCTGTCTGAGTGGTAACTCATAAAATTATTTTGTCTTCCTTTCGTAATAATTTTCAAAAAGGTATTGTTTCTTGAAATACTTCCCAAAGTCAGACCATTCCAACTGTTTCTCCTTTAGGCCCTTGGCCAATTTCAAATCCTGCCACCAAATACTGGCCTTCCCTTTTAGATTATTGATGTCCATCCTGACCTTCATGTTGTTTGAATAGTTATATATTTGGAAGTGATTTTTGATGTCCAATAGCCATGTCTCTGCTTCTTCTCCTGTCCTAGATTCTCCATCAAAGATAGCGAGTTTAATCTTTTTAAATTCCCCTTCAAGGTGGTCTACTTGTTTTCTTTTTCAGTCTGTTTTTGTTCCATCATCAGCTGGAGGCGTTCCTTCAGATGAGCTGTCACCTTTTTTTGTTTCTAGCCCTGAGTTCTTGGAGGCTCTCTTGCTAACTTCTTCGTCGTTATTATTATCTTTTGGGCTTTTCTTAGTCACTATATTGCGTAGCAGGACTTTGTTTATCTCCTGTTGTTCTTGTTACGCCTTCTTCAATTTTTCATTGTCGGATTTAAATATTTGTAGCTCAACAATCAAGTTCCTCATTGTTTCCAACACTTATGTGGGTGAGCTTCCATCACTGTTCTACCTTGTATCACTAAGAGGTCTTTGTTGTGGATTTTCTTCCATCATGTTTTCTGCATTGTCCTGAGGTGCCATACTTAATCACCAAAACAAAAAAAGTTTTTTTGTCTGTAACCAAACAATTTATTAGTTTTTATTTAAAAAAGAATATATACTAAGCATTACAGTGGTCTTGTTCAGGCCCATTGTTCTAACTTTTTCTCTGATACCATATGTAATGGAACTCAAATTTCTCATAAAAAAAAAATCCTGTCGTACAATATTTACCATTTAACTTTGTTTAATCCACTTGTAAGGTGGGTACTTACATTTTGATTTTGCTTTGCATAAACTTATAACATACTAGCTTAATACTCTTAAGAGAGGTTTCCATCGAATGCAAGTATTTTCTAACTCTTACTTTATTATAAAGAATTCAATACAATACACATATCTACCTATACTCTGGGATTGGAATTTCAGTCCCCTTGTTTAAATAGAATCAAGTTATTGGATTTTTGTGCATAAATTTATGTCCCCGAGAGTTAAATGCATATACACTTACCTAACTGTGTCAACATCAAACTTCAAGTCCTGATTTTAGTACGTGACAGGAAAGGTTTTAAGGAGATTAATGAATGGTTTAGGAGTGGTTTCCAAGTGTTTTCCTTTGATGGCTCCATTTTAGTTATGTTACAACTTGTCTCTACCATAACGAACTGAACCCAATCAAATCCACATCATTCTCTACACAGCTAAACTATCTAACTCCCCTCCGCTTGTTGGAGTAATAGAAAAGATAACTTCAAAGACAAAAGTTTGGTGACCGATTAGTTTCACTGGATAGTCATGGATTTATTGTTGTTTAACTTCGTATCTTTTGCATTAAGGGAGGTGGATGTACCTGTCAGGAGGAGTTTAAGACTCTATCCGAAAATTAATTAGGGTCCTACTAACCTCAGTCTCGATGACTCTTCCTCCTGTTCCTCCCAATCCTGATGCGCCAACTTTTCCCTACTATAAGGTTTGTACTTGTCGTGTTGTAAAGAGTGTACTCGTCCCTCTTAGGTTTTAGCATTCTCATTTCTTCCCTTGTGCCTTTGAAGGAAAGGGTTTTGTATTATACATTCTTCCATAGGTTAATGCTACTACCTCTGTGAGAAACCTTTGGTGAAGTCAACGACAATATCCGACTAACTAGTAAGTTCTCTTTAGGGGACTGTCATATTTCAAGTTCGAACAGAGTTTGTTGTTTTTGGTTGATACCGAGAAAGATTTTGTTTTATGTACACTTTACTGTGGATTTACAGACCCTCTTGACTTCTGATAGTCATGTTTAGAGTCTACGCGTTTCTCTTTTTATTTTAGTAATGACTGTAGAGGAGGTTTCTTGTTGTATCCATGAGTCACTAATCTTTACCTCTGTGAACCTAATGTTATATATTTCATGTTCATTGTTTGTGTCCCATGGGTTTATTTTCGATTCAATATTTTGTTTACCCCATAACCAGCAACTGTACTTGGAGTAACTCAAAATAGTTCTGAATAGTTTATACCTTCGTCGTGCTCCAGGAAAATAAAAGGTCAAACTGGATTCTTAATGTATATGTTTCTCCTCTGTGACTAGTGCACATCACTTGTAGTAAGGTAGTGGTCTACCGGTAATTCGTCTCTTGCTGAGTTAGGTTACTTTCCATGAGGCCTCCTATGTGTATGATACCGTTCTTTACGTTCTTCATTTTGTTTGTAAAGGATTTTTAACAAATGATTTATCTCTTGAATTCACAATGATATTTATTTTTTCAAAGTAATTATTTGATTCTGTAAAAATGGTTTTTTCTCTGTATTAATGGTGGGACATTGCTTGATGCAAGGGTACCCACCAGGAGCTTCAGGACCATTCTCCCCTCGGCCAAGGTTGATTACAAAGAAAAGATCGACAACTGGAGGGTGCGTATTTTCGTCCACTAAGTTAAGTAATCCGAAAACGCTATGGTTATCAATCTACCCTTTCGAGTTTATAATTTAAGGTTCTACTCTGAAATTTTACTAATGTTTTTTCGTGATGGCCGAATGCAGGTATGCCCAATTCACGGTGTAGGTACTAGCCTCTTCTCATCATGACAAAGGTACTCAGGTTCCAAAATATGATTCTTCAACTTGTTTCTAAAACCATGGCTTGGAGGTCACGATTCTATTAGTAGCTTTCTGATGTTAAGAGTAACCTTACTCATGAACTGATTTCTTGTACCGGATATCTGAGGGTTAATCCCATTTTGTTTTTGTTAAAGTTCCAATTAAGGATATATATATAGTCGAGCATTTTGTACGAGATGACTGATATTCTAAAGCTAGAATTTAGCAAAAACAGATCTAATTTTTTGTCTGCAGTTGGGAAAACTCTTAAATAAGTTAATCTTAGAAGGGGAGAGATATTATTTCTATTTGGAAATAGATTACTTTTGGCATCCTGTACATTACTTCTGTAATTGTAAATGTTCGGAAATCTTTAAACATTTATAATAGCCATCTTTGCTTGACTATATTAATGTCTGTAAGATTTGTCTCTTGTGAATGAAATTCTTATTTTAAAAAAATTACCCCAATGGGGATCGTTTCAGAGGTATCGCACCTTCAAGTCTCTGCATATTTGTATGTATTTGTCTTTCGATTGGTTGCTTCTTCAATATAGATTGCATTACTCTGTAATTTCCTAAAAGGTTTTTCTGTAAATCCGAAGCAAGTTAACGAATATCCTATATGGTACAACCATAAAATTCTTTGTTCCTCTCTATGCACAACATATGTAAGATGTGTCATATGTTGTTAATGTATTAGCGAGTTTATTTATTTGTTGTCCTGTAGTATGATCCTAGCATGATTATATCGTCCAATTTAGGGTAATCTTACTCCTTGGATTAGGTTAATTCCCATATGCTTCATCATTCTCGACTATATATGTGAATTCTGCTTCCTTTTTTTTGAATTAAATTACAGAATGAAATATACATATGCATATAATAGTTATGTTCGTTCATTGATACATATTCGATTCTATTTAAAGTTTGATTTCCATAAATAATTCCACAATTAAATCCTACAGTCTATTTACTGAATTCGATGAGGATATCATATGTTTTTATTTACATACAGGTTCTAAATTCCATAGTAGAGGATTCCTTAAGGGATTATTCCAGAATTTATGTATAACTATTCGATAGTTCAGAGGACTGTATAATTCATGAATTCAATCAGCCTTTGTCTAAGTTATTGGATGCATACCAGCTTTAAAGATCCCACTATATCAATAACCAATTCGTCCAACAGAGGCATAATACTGAATATTTAGATATAGAAAAAGACTTAGAGCAATTATACAATCATTAAAACAGATACTAGAACTCATTTATGTTTATCTATAACATGTACAATACATCCAATATAAAATCATTCAGACAGATAGAGGTTAGAGTAGCATATCTGAACCAAACTCACGGAGAAAACAAAGGGAACAACCACGTTCCTCCCAACCGTAGAACCGAGCAACCATGATTACTTGCCTGAATTCACCCCCTAGCCTGACCATGAGTCCATACGGGCGAACTTGGAAATCCCTCTACAACACTGTCCTTCAATTTAGTCACTTTTCCCCCTGCCTCACACCCTTCCAGTGTTCATAACAGCAAGTGAAAAAGAAAAATCAAGAGACTCTTTCCCAGCATACTTATTAGCGTCTTGCCACCTCACATATTCTTATTGCTAACTTGCCTAGGTCTTTTCCCTTCCTTGGGAATTTTCACAGCTTCCTAAATCCCTGATTTTCAAGGGCTTTCAATGGCCAAATCACTAATTTTCCACTTGTAAAAATCAGCCCAAGGATAGTTCCAACATTATTCCCACTCATGGATTCATGGTCAGCTACTTTTAACATGGTTGTTCCATTTGTATTTCTGCAATCAATATAAAATATTCTATTTTTAAACAAGTGTTATTGTCAAATAGTTAGTTGGGTTAAATCATATCTCTACCCAACAGTCATAATAATTTATTACAATTAACAAATTCGAAATTCGGAATTGCCATAAATGGAAAAAAAAAATTCCAAATTCAAATTTACCAAAAACAGAATAAATTTCCCAGAAATTTTAATTTCCAAAATATTTTATTTTGAGGGATGCCACAAAAACATATTTATTGATAGATCTCCTCGTATCCAAGACACCTGTAAAATATACATTACAATTATCATAGACCATCTTAGTTTAACCATTATAGATGACATTTGTGCTTCTTAAACGCTGAAGAACCCATTTCACTGCAACACCTGAATCTGTCATGTATCTAACAACACAATTAGCAAGTGAAACATCTGGCCTTAAGCATTTCATCGCATACAACAGACCTCCTACTAAACTTACATGAGACATAACCTTTTCTTCTTTATAGACAAGCCCTATACTTGAAGAAAACTTATAATGGAAAGAAAGAGGGATAAAAATTGGTTTTACAATGTTCATAGTGAACTCCAACCACAACTTACCATTACCATCCCTATGTACTTCCATGCCCTTAATTTGTTTTTCTTCTCCTTGATCCCTCATCTGAATTGTCCTGTCCATCTCAGTCAGTTTCTTACTAATTTTATCCATGCTTCGGCTTGCATCGAGCATATCATCAACAAAGAACATCAAGACTTTGAGTGTACTATAAACTGTATAGTCATTCCTACCCTTTGAAAAATTTTGAATCACTATGAAGTATTCAAACATCTTTTATATTTTCCTCAGTACCAATTGGACATACAATGCATTACCTAGCATGCAAACAAAATTACTATTGCGATCTTGAATCAACCCTTTTGGTTCTTCAATACATACTATATCTTTGTCAATGATGACCTTGTGAGAAGTGGGATCCCACACAGAACATCCCTTTATACCATCATCATAACTTGTAGAGATATAAAGCAAGCAGTAATTTAGAAACAAATACTTTAAGTTTGGAAATGATTTATCGTTTACTAGTACCTGCAATTATTTCCTGTCTTATGACTTTGATGCTTCTGCCATAAAAAAGAAGATATATATGTCACTTCAGATGCTACTTCGATACTACCTTCCATCTTATAAAGGTTATCAACCTTTGTTTTCTTCATTACTACTAAATTACCTTTCAACACTCTGAGAGATCCACCCTGACCTGTATACTTCTATCCATAAGAATCCAACATTCCTAATGAAATAAAAATTGATTTAAGGTTAGGTACATATCTAACATCCATTAATTCCCTAACAATACTATCGAACATCCTGATTCTAATACTGCCAACCCCAACAGTTTTACAGTGAATACCATTTCCCATAAACACTACACCCTCATCAACAAATTGGCAAGAAATGAACCAATTTCTATGTGAGCACATGTCGTGGGAGGCACCTGAATCTAATTGTCGTTCTTATTGATATTGTAAATTACTAGAAACAAAGAAAACTTGATCAATCATACCTGAATTGTTACAGCCAATTTTTCTTCCTTTGTAGAGTTTTCCTAAGATTCCTTTTTCTTCCAACAATCTTTCTTGAGATGTCATGTTTTACCACAGTACCAACATTTTGGTTTACCCTTTCTGTGTATTGACGTAGGTCGAAAAAAACTTCTCTCATTCTTCTCTATGGTTCGACCTCTGATCAACATTGCCTCTGAAGTTGAGGTTTCTTTACTAGATTTTCTCTTCATCTCCTCAGCCAACAAAGCTCCCACAACAAAGTCATAATCTAAAACTTGTGTTGAGCTAAAGCTAATAGAGGTGACTATATTATCCCAAGACTTAGGCAATGAACACAATAGTGTAATATCCTTATCCTCATCTTCGAATTTAACTTCCATACTAGTCAATTGAACTATAAGGGTATTGAAAGTATTTAAATCGTCAACAAATTTTTAATTAATTAAAAAAAAAAACCACCTTTTAAGCATCCTCCTCTGTATATTTTACTTCTTTAAACCTTTAAACTTTTCAACCATGCCTCAAATTCCAAACAATATATCATGCGAATAAATTTTAAAAAATGAGATCATGGCTCTTTGATTTATGAGAGCCATCGCACCTCACACAACATTGGAGTGTGGGGATTTCGCACCTCACCTAACACTGGAGTGCGGAACTCTTAAAAAATTGCGCATTATTCCTTTGTTTCAACTGCGAAAATTTCAGCAATGTTTCATGAGTGTAAGGTTGAGTAATAAGTATCTGCACCCTTCGAGAGGAGGGACCTGCGGGAATGTATGAATTGACGTGCCTTGACATAGATTTCACTTCTATGGCTCCTCCAAAAATTAGACTCTTCTCCAACCAGCTCTAACCAGCTCTAATCAGCTTTGATACCACTTGTTAGAATTGTCAATGCGGAAATCACAATTCACAATGATAATTAACAATCACACATAGATAATAGACAAGGATTTCATGTGGTTCATCCAAACGTTGGGCTATGTCCACCAAGCATAGGCATCGATTGTCTTATTATTTGGATTATGGAGATTACATCCGATTTACAAGTCCGTCACACACTCAGTCTCTCACAATCGTTTTTGCCTCTACGAGATTACATGTATTTATATACCTTTACAAGAAACTGAATAATAAATGCAATCCCTATCCATATTCTAATTTGGTCTATTTGGTTGTAACCAACTCATAATAATAGGATCCAAATCCATCTTTGGAGTAATTTGTTGTCACCAAATCCCAACAGATAACGTACAATCTCCCGATATATAATTCCACCCATTTCTAAACATCATTTTGTAAGAGTGTGGATTGTGACACTGGGTATGATAACATCTAATTACATGTATGGCATACCAAGTGAAGGTGATCAATAATTTAAACAATGTCGTGGAAATCAATACAATATTAGCATATGACCTTGTTTTTTTAACAACACAATATAGTTATTTTTTATTTCCTTTTGAACTAGAGGATATAAATAAAATTATTCATTTAATAAGCCATAAAGGTTTCACATCTCTCATTCCTTGTTCATTCACTAAACAAGTGACTGTCGTATGATGTAATAATCATCTCATAGATTCCTTTCTAGCCACACCTATCACTGACCAATACCATGCATAAACTTCAAAGGACAACACAACATGAGATAACGAGATTAATGATATTTTCTATCTTTCATCTTACAATCAACCTTCCTTTCCAGTTTCATGGGAGACTCTGTTGCTCCAGAAAAGATGTCCATCTCTACACAATTGTAATTTCCTCAAATTATTAGCCATGGATCATGGAAGGTAACGGTTGTTTGTTGGTCTCCTATCACACACAGATGTTGGAATTAAATAGTATGAATGATTGAATCCCCTCACTAGCATGAAATTTCTGCATCGATGGAAAGATATTATGGGTCGACAACACTTTTCCTCTATGATGTAACAACTACTTCATGCATAATCTTCTCAGAAATCCAGATAGATCTAGCCTTTAGGATTGAATGAGTTAATGTAATATGTTGTTGAAAACCAGTCTGTGCACAGTGTGTTAAACACAAACTATATGAAAATTGATGGGCCAAAGTACAAATTAACCCAACAATATGAACATTGACCGACAACAGTATCACCATCAAATAGTTGTTTTCTGTAGCATTCAAGCAGACACAAATCAAGTGGATCTGACCATCATCATGGTAGAGATGCATATGACAATGATGCCCATTATTTTCCATCTGTTTTTTTTTCTTCTTCTCTGTAATCCTTGTCATAGACATTGGTTCAGTAATTGTAGGCTACATGATACATATTGTCTTTAAATTTTCCAATTTTCCAATGCTTTATTAGTTACGATATCATATAATACTAGCAACAATCATTTTATAAAAGTGGTTGATATATTCTCTTCATTAGTTTGGTTGGTGTATATCAACCACTTTTATAAAGTAATTGTTGTTAGTTAAAAAAAGCATGATTTGTGAAGTACCATTAATATATTAATACATAATTAATGTATTAACTAATTATCACATTAATACTATATTAATATATATAATTTAATGAGATTTATTAATGTAATGTACTATATTAATGTAATAGATAATAATAATGTATAAATGTAATTTATAAATTAAAGTATTACCTTACATTAGTGTATAATGTAAAGTATTATTTGATGGATACATTAATACTGTAATGTATTAATCAATAAAAAAAATATACATTATTAATTAACACATTGCTAAAATATTGATAGAGTAATATATTAATAATATATTAAATACATAAAAAATACATTAAGTGTATTAATAAATGCATTTAATACACTAATAAAACAATACATTAAAAAAAGTAATAATACATTAACCTTAATATATTTAGTAATACATTATTACATTACTCTAATGCATAAATTAAAGTATTAATACATTAACGCATATTGTAACTTATTAAATGTAACAACCTTGGTTAGATAGTTGCATAGGGTTTATCAAATATAATTAATTAGATAATTAACTATCCTAATATGTTTTAGTTAAACAATGTTTATTTCTTAATAATATTTATTAATTATTTATTTATCAATTAATTGTTTATATATAATTGATTAATTAGTTAATCAATTGACTCATTAAAGGTTTGTGTAATGAATTAAAGGGGCTTGATAATTCTAATTTATTTAATTAAATACTTTACGTATGTGGGGGGGAATGAAGCATTAAATGAAGGATAAGGTAATAAAGGCTTGGGATAAGGTAATAATGGGGAGGATAAGGTAATTAATGGAGGATAAGGAGTCGGTGGATGAGGGAGATATGACGGGAGGAGTCTGACGGTAGGGGGAGGATTTTTGGAGGGAGGAAGCATTTTGGAGGAGGGCACTGTATTTTTGGTTTGGCATATTTTCTGGTGTTGGGAGTTTAGTTTTGGGGGTTTTTGGTGAACCATTGCAGGGGGCACTAGGTTGATGGGGTTTTTTGGCACGGGGGCCAGGATTCCTTATGGTATCCTGGAGCTAGGGAGCCAGACAGGATGCTCCTAGCTGGGTGGGTGGTTAGTCAGTTTGGGCAGGGTTTGGTCAAAGCAACAGACTGGACAAAGCAACAAAGAGTACAGACAACCAGATCAGTGGGAATTAGCATCAGGCAGAGGTATTTTTAATTATGAATTTGCTGGGTTTTGTGGATGATTATGAAATTTATTTCATGTTGTGGATAAATTTAATTTTCTGTTGAATATTATACGATGATTGATGATTTGATTGTGAATAGAAATAAATTTTATGATTAATCATATGAATTTTATTAGGCTTGTTAAATTTCTAGTCCCTACACATGGTATTAGAGCCCTGGTTCAAATCTGGAGCCGAGGGCCTACCCACCTTAAACAAATGAAAATAGATCATCAAAATTTAAATTTGATATAAAATAGTCACATAACCAACAAAACCCTACTAAACTAAACAAAACAAAAAATATAACGAATAAATTATCACTTCAAAACCTAAGATCAGGATCCAGACAAAAGATTAGGTTATCTTTGTGATCTTCTGAGGACATTGAACCAGAGAAACTAAGTTAAAAATTGAATAAAATAAACAGAGAACCTACAAAACCCTACTGCACTTGAACCAAAAAGGAAAATCCTTATAGACCTTAATACAAACCTTAATCTAGGTTATCCTTGTCATTTTCTAAAGACTTTAAACCACAGATTGAAGAGGCAGCAAGGAAAACCATAATTAGATTTACAAAAAAATAAACAAAAAAAAAAAATTATACGAAACTTAAATGATAGAAATATAGAACCAAACACGAACCCTGAGCTTCATGGAGCTACCATGCTTTATCCATGTCAGGTTGATGATGGATCCAACAATAGATGAACACTGTATTATATCTGTCACGTCAGCAAACTTCCAGTGCTAGCTCTTGTCTGCACCGTCACTCTAGAGGCTTTTGTTTGACATCCACCATCTGATTGCTATCAACACATCAATACTCATAACAGATTTATTTCTGAATTTTCGGGTGCAAAAGTAACAGGGATAGCTGCATTTGTAGCAGAAATGGGATTTAGAGGTTAAGCATGTGTTATCACTGACTTTGGTGGTGCCCCTTTATTCGCTAGCATATAAAGGAGGAATAGTACTTGAACCCATACCTTGAATTGAGGAGGGAATTTAACAACATCGTCTACAGGGGCATTCCAAGAATCTAACTTGGGACCTCTCGCACCCAAAGTGAGAACCATACCACTATATCTTGTTTTCTTCCTTTCTAAAAGGTTGAAACAGGTACGACTTGATTACAGATAACAAAAGAACAATGTTTTATTTCTTGCTAGTTTGATAATTCTTCAGTATTTGATAACGTTTCAAGAATTTTGAAAAAATTGATCTGGTTTTAAGAGAAATGGGCATATAACAAACAAAGTGAGGTTACATGAGGTTACAAACAAATAAAGATTCAATTGGGTAAAAGATAAAAAACAGATGGAAACAACGTATGATGAGGGTTCACCATAAACTGAATGAACGAATTGGCTGCATGTATACAAAAAAACCCATCCCCAATCCACACCTCATCCAAAGTTTTATCAGTCAGAGTAGTATATAGATAATTAAAGATGAATATTCAATGAGAAAAAGAACACCGATGAAATAAAAACGAGAAGAGGCCAAATTAGGGAAGGAGAACACCGATGAAATAAAATCATATGGCTTCTATAGTCTGCGATGAAAATACTACCTGCGAGCATTCCATATGTAAAGTAAACCCTAATCCCTGAACTCCTATAGTATACCTATAAACAAATGTAAGACGCAGAAATTAAAAAAATGAAAACTCAAAACATGTGTGAGATTCTATCTCCCTGGGCATATTCGACAACCGATTCTAGCTGACTTAGGTTTCAAGAGATTTGGATTGTGTTAAAGGAGTAATATGGTCATATTAGCAAGGCTATGTCACTTTGTATGTGCGTGTTGTTGTTGTTACACACATACAAAGGGTGATTGGTTATAGGAACGAAGACTCTTCACTATCTGTAACTTGAAAACTATCTTTGATGGTCCTAGATTTAGGAGAGGGGAGGGTCCCTCCCAACCTTCATAAAAATCTATCATTTTGAATACAAGGGAGCACTAGAGTTATCGCAACTAGCAGAGGGGAGCTATCATTTTAATCGTTGTAGTTCTAAGAATTTAACAATCCCCAGATAAAATAAAATAAATTCCAACAAAATCTATTTGCTACGAAACCCAGTACCTGTCTAGTCATGCCCTAATGTGTCGATTCATTGGTGTTTTTCCAACATAATTTATTCTCAGGAATGGATATCTTCAGCATGGATAATTAGAGGTTTTATCGATCTACATTTCTGTGCAAAGGGTTTATTCATTATTGAAGACAATGAATACAAAGACAGGATGGAGGCTTTTTGAAGATGACTCCTATTTCTTGCTTCAAAACTTTAGAATGCCTCTCGTCCCTCTCTCCTAACCAGTAAGCCTAATCTAGTAAGCCATATTAACATTTTCTACACGTACACAGAAAATAGAAAACAACTAAACAACTAAAAACAACTAAAAATAGAAAACAACTAAAAACACTTGATCTGGTAAGCCATATTAATAGTTTCTACATGTACATACTATCACATTACTAGCATATTGTTATGTTAAGAAAATTAGCTTAGCCTCAGGAGAGATTTATTCCAAACGGAAAAAGGGCTTCTGACGAGGAACAAGGGATTTACCAACTTAAAAACCTACCCAATGAACAAAATAAAGATAGATTTAAGCCTAATGAACCTGTATCTCTTTCTAGAAAAAAAAATAAAAAATCAAAGCCCTAACGATAGAAATGCACATTCATTTATGCTCTTCCAATTGCATGGTCCAATTTCACTCTGTCCTGGTACCATCCTGCAACACAACACACATGTTAGTTACCAAAGCCACAATATACAAGACAGGGACCAACGCCAGAAACCAAACACCTGACAAACGAGGAGGAGAAGCCATGAGAGAAGGCCATAGCAGACGACCGCGTAACCAGAAACCTCGCAAGAAGAAACAAAGGGGAAAAAAGGAATTAGAGTTATGGCGATAAAGGTCAGGGTTTAGATAGGGGGGGTGTTGTAGGAAGAAAGGCGGGCATGTGGAATCCATGCATGCCTGCACTTATTTTTAAATTATTTTGATTTCTTTTTATTTAAATTATATATATATATATATATATATATTATATTTTTGTGTGTGTTCGTTTAATTTTTTTTTGTTTTAGTGTAAAGTATAGTTAAAGGTTTTAAAATTAATTAATTAATTCAATCAACTAATTTAATCAATTGTTTTAATTAACTGTCTTTAATTTAGTGCAAAAATAGTTTTAAAGTTAATTAAATAATCTTAAAAAAAAAAAATTAATTAAATTGACTGTTTCATTTAGTGTAAAGTTAATTAAAATGTTAGAGGGTCCATGGGTTTTGAACCCAAGACCACCCACCAAGCGAAGCGCCTTAAGAAGAGAACTAACACCAATGCACCCCTCATGAGTCGTTATAAAATAAATTCTTATACATAAATAAATTAATAGTTATAAAGTACTATCCCAAAGTATAATCTCCAATTATCCATGTTAACCAAACAATGAGTTCTGAGCCCTCAACCACCGAGCCAACCGCCAAGTCCCTCCATTCCATTCTACCAGTCAAAGCCGAGCACCAAGCTTCAGTGGATCACCTCAGGCTCACTACATCTTGCGACCACAATTCCAAAAGCAATACATAACCACAACGCACAAGACCTAAAGCTCCAATGCCCAAAAACCACTCTACAATCCTCAAGACTCGCACCTGTAGCCACTGAGACACACAATTCAACGCATATGTACAACGTGCCAAGGAAAGCTCATGATTCAAGCATCGAAAGATAACCTTAGACTCATTTCATCGACATTAGGTTGGAAGTCACCTTATTTAGTCGTAGATGCAAAGTATAAATACTTAGAACGAGATAAGCGAGAGGGGATTTCATGCACGCTAAGGAAGTAAGATAGAGGAATTGGCGAGTATGGAACAACTCTAGCGTAGCTACGAGGCGAGAGGAGTCAATAGTTTTCTTAGGTGAATAAATCAATCTTAGATGCTTTAGCCCTAAAGTAGCCAATCCCCTAAATAGAGTAACGTCTGTTTACAGACAAGTAAAGAA
The DNA here is from genome assembly GCA_009831015.1 of Picea engelmannii. NCBI lineage: Eukaryota > Viridiplantae > Streptophyta > Pinopsida > Pinales > Pinaceae > Picea > Picea engelmannii. The sequence continues at coordinate 154,156 of ML796208.1, forward strand.
AAAACTTATGCCTAACCCTGTTTTCTAGTTTAAGTAGCGCAAATTTGAAATGTCCTTGAACTCACCCTGACAAATTTGGTTGATTCAGGTTAAATCATATAGGATGGTTAGGAATCAAGGGAATCGAGGCAAGGGAGAATCATTGCAGGCACCACCAACACCGCCAGTGCCGCCACCACTATCGTCGGAACTAGCTCTCATACTGTGCTCTTTGGAGGCCATAAATGAGACTTTAAAGAGGCGACAGCCAGCACGGGTTGAAGTGGAACCCCCACCATATGGAATGGGAAATCCAGAAGCGTCAACGGATTCAGGGGGAGGACCTCCACCCAAAGACATCACTCAAGAATTGCAAAAGATCAAACTTCCAAAGTTTGTCGGGGGTCGCGCCAGTGAACGCACGGAAGCATGGTTGGAAGGCATGACAAGGTGTTTTTCCTTAAGGGACTATGTGTCCACCTCAAAGGTGAAGATAACAAATTTTCAATTAAGAGACAACACCTTGAACTAGTGGGGCAACCTGGAAAAGCAACTGCATCTTACCCCGGACACCGTATCTTGGGAACTTTTCGAGGAGAGGTTTTGAAGGAAATATCTGCCAGCTTACTATGAGGAACAACAGGTAGGAGCTTTTCATGCTCTAGTAGAGGGAAACAAGACCGTAGAAGAATATGAGATCATATTTATGGAATTGGTCAAGTATGTTTCATATATGGATAATGACCAACGACAGGAAAAACGCTTTGTCTATGGGTTAAACCCTAAGACAAGGGCTATGGTGCAGATGTGGAAATTGTCTTCAGTAGCAGAAGCTATGGAAAATGCATGCTATGTGGAGGAACACATGAATTTAACTAGAGGTATGGGACCAAACTTTCCACATCTTCCTGGATTTGTAGGGAAGGCCCCTAGGACATTTCCCAGGGGAGGGGGCTCAAGGCCACCTCCATATGGTAACATAGTCACACCAAGGACAATAGCCGTAGGGATTTCAATGGCAATGAGTGCAACATCTCATTCATCACCAACGATGTAGGCAGGTCCACCGCTATCTCAGGGAATAGCTAGTAGGGGCAAGGGTTTCAGGGGAAGGAACTCATTTCAAAGCCAGTCACAGAACACTGTGCAGGTTCAATCTTGTGTTAACTATTGGGGATGTGGAGGACCCCATTACCAGCGTAACTGCCCAGATTTACAATCAAGATTTGTGCATAGAGAAGGAAAGGCTTCGATGTGAAGAGCAAGTAGCAGCCACCAGATTTATGCAACAGTTAATAATCGCCAGGACGAACATCAATCCACAGTGGTGGAGTCATCAAGTACACTAAATCATTACAATGTTAAGGTTTTATTTGATTTTGGTGCAACAGATAGTTTCATTTCACCATCTGCATTAGAAAAGAGTGGGTTGGCAGCCTACGAGCATGATGACTTTAAACAAGTCGAGATGGCTTCGGGGGAAAAACAAGCGGTAGGACCTAGTTTTGATAATTGTACAGTAGAGCTGGGAGTGTGTACTACTATGTTGAAGGTATATGTCACTGCTCTCGGGGCGTATGACCTAATCATTGGAATGGATTGGTTAGAAGCTCATTGAGCTTTGGTAGATTGTTTCACAAAAAGGGTGCTCTGTATAGACGATGAAGGAAGGCGAGTGGAGATCCAGGGTGTACGGAGAAAGGTGTCTCTATGCTTTATCTCAACTATGAATGTTAAGCGATGCTTGAGGCAGGGGTGTTGACTATATGTAGTGTAGGTAGTGAATGAAAGGAAAGGACCCTCATTAGATCAATACCCGATATTGTCATAATTTAAGGATGTTTTCTCAAACGATTTACCAGGGTTACCTCCTGAGAGGGAGCTTGATTTTACTATTGAGATAAAACCTGGTGCACAAACAATTTCCAAGACTCTGTATCAGATGACAGCGCCGGAACTTTGTGAATTGCAAATGTGGTTGAAAGAGTTACTGGACTTAGGGCTAATAAGGCCCAGTGTTTCACCTTGGGGTGCACCAGTAATTTTTGTAAAGACGAAGGATGGTTCCTTATGACTGTGTATAGATTACAGGGACTTGAACCATGCTACAGTGAAAAATAGGTACCCAATGTCGCGAATAGATGACCTATTTGATCATATGAAAGGAGCAACGGTATTCTCAAAGATCGATTTGCGATCTGGGTATCATCAGTTAAGGATTAAGGAAGGCGATATCCCAAAAACTACCTTTCGAACTCGGTTTGGACATTATGAGTTTGTTGTAGTACCTTTTGGGTTTACCAATGTGCCCACAGTATTCATGAGCCTCATGAATGGCGTATTCTGAAAGTACTTAGACCATTTTGTACAAGTCTTTCTAGATGACACCCTCATCTATTCTAAGAACGAAAGAGAACATGAGGAACACTTACGAGTAGTGTTTTCCTGCCTTACAGAGAACAAATTGTATGGGAAGTTGTCAAAGTGTTCCTTCTTCTAGAAAGAGATCCACTATTTAGGTCATATCATTTTCGGTGAAGGAATATTTGTGGACCCAGAAAAGGTAAAGGCCATTATGGAGTGGCCAATGCCGAAAAATGCCCATGAGGTGAGAAGCTTCATGGGGTTATCAGGTTATTATTGGAGATTTGTGGAGGGGTTCTCCAAAATAGCGAAACCCATCACCACTTTGCAGCGCAAGGGGGTCAGGTATGAAGGGACAGAAGAATGTGATAGTGCATTCATTGAGCTTAAGAGGTTACTAACTACTGTGCCAATTCTATGAGTGTCGGATATGGAAAAGGACTTCACAGTCTGCATGGATGCCTCAAAGCAAGGGTTGGGGGCCATGCTAATGTAGGATGTAGGAGTGATAGCTTATGCATCAAGGAAGTTGAAGAAACACGAAGAGTTATATGCGACTCATGATTTAGAGTTGGCAGCTCTAATTCTAGCTCTGAAACTTTGGAGGCACTATCTTTTGGGGCGAAACTTTGAGATCAAAATAGACCATCAAAGTTTAAAAAATATCTTCACTCAAAGAGATATGAATTCCAGGCAAAGGCGATGGAGTGAGTTTATGAGTGAGTACGATTTTGGTATTTCGTACATCAAGGGGAAGGAAAATGTGGTAGCAGATGCCTTGAGCAGGAGACCACGTGTCTTCTCCTTGATACCTTTAAAGGTCAATCTGAGGGAACATGTTTTGATGCAACTCCAAGGAGACATTTGGTATTTAAAGGTTACCTCAAACCTCCAGAGTGGGGGGAAATTAGATCCAAAGTATGAAGGATATAGTCTGGAAGCAGATGGACTATTAAGATATCGAGGAAGGATGTACATCCCTGAAGGTGGGGATATTCGAAGCATCATACTGAAGGAAGCTCATAGAGAACTTTATTGTGAGCATCTGGGCGTGAAGAAGATGTACGCAGACATGAGGAAGCTCTTCTTCTGGGTAGGCATGAAGTGCGATGTAGTCCATTTCATCGCCAAGTGCCTAGAATGTCAACAAGTGAAAGTCGACCACCATCACCGGGCAGGCCTCCTACAACCACATGATGTTCCTATGTCCAAATGGGAAGTCATCTCTATGGATTTTGTTGTGGGGTTTCCATTCACATCTCATAGACACAATTCCATTCTTGTGATAGTTGATAAGTTAACCAAGAGTGATCATTTTATTCCGGTTAGAGACACTTACGATGTCATTGATGTGGCACATGTGTTTGTAAGTGAGGTTATCCATTTTCACGGGATACCTAAGAAGATCATTTCAGATAGGGACTCCAGATTCACTTCTAGGTTTTGGACAAGTTTGCAGTCAACATTGGGGACTCAGTTGAACTTAAGCACAAATTATCATCTTGAAAATGATGGGAAAAATGAGAGAGTAAATCAAGTCATGGAAGACATGCTTAGGATGTATGTCATGGATAATCAAACCCAGTGGGAGAAGTACCTACCTTTGGTAGAGTTTACCTACAATAACAATTTTCATAGCTCCATCGGAATGCCACCCTATGAAGATCTGTATGGAAGGACATGTAGAATTTCGTTGAGTTGGGATAGATTAGAATATCGAGTAACAGTTGGGCCAGAATTGATTCAAGAGATGGAGGAACAGGTGATTCAGATTAGGCAGAGACTAAAGGAAGCACAAGATAGGCAGAAAATTTATGCGGATGCACATAGGACCAACAAAAGTTATGAAGTGGGAGACCAGGTTTTCATTCATATCAGGCCTAATAAGAGTACCATACGGTTCGGGAAGGGGACAAAGTTGTCACCTTGATTTATAGGACCATTCAAAATCCAAGAGAAAATTGGACCCATTGCCTATCATCTCGTACTGCCACCCCACTTGCATAAAACTCATAACGTTTTTCATGTATATGTTTTACGTCATTATGTTGCTAATGAATCACATAAACTAAATTGGAAGGAATTGCAGGTATCAGATGTGAGAACTCTCATGGTAGAACCATTACACATATTGGACCATAGAGTTTGACAACTCAAGAACCATCTGGTAGACCAAGTTAAGGTCCAATGGGACAAGTATAGTTCAGGATCTGCTACTTGGGAAGATGCCGAGACATTACGACGAGACTATCCCTCACTTTTTTTTACCACCTCGAGAATATGTTTCTTGAAGGTGGGGTGTATGTAACACCACCTTTTGACTTAGACAGCCAGGATTACCTGAGGCCTACATACTTTTATTTTCTATTTTACAGTGAAACTATTAAATGATACACTTAAACTGTTAAGACGTATGAATCTTTATGAATGTTTAAATATATTTGGATAATGATGGATATGATGTGATATATTGTGAGAATGTAAATTTTATGAATGTTTAAATGCTATTGATGATGATGGATATAATGCGATCTACTATGTGAATATAAATTTTATGAATGTTTAAATGTTATTGATGATGATGTATATGATGCGATATATTGTGTGAATGTGAATCCTATGAAGGTTTAAATACTACTAGAATGATGTTGGATATGATGCAATCTTTTGGGTAAATGATAATTTTATGAATGGGTGTTGAAATTGAATTATGGGATATTATGAGATCTATTTATAACTTGAAAAATTTGATGTTAAGTTGTTGGTACAAGGGTACCAAATTGAAATGATGATTGTATGCAATTACATGATGATAATGCATAGAAATGTATGAGTTTGTGTTACAGACTAATCTGCAAGTTATGGGGCTATGAAATAACCAAGGGATAAGGATGATGAAAGTGGATGTCATGACCACTAGCCGAGAAACATTATGGTATGGATCTTTGTATGTGAAATTATATTGGTTTGGATGCATTGCTATGATATGTGGACCAGTGCAGGATTTCAGGTGATGAGACTGCCCAAAACTGAATAAACGATGACAAAACTCCCAGCAACACGGTGCCACTGTATATTCCATTGTAGGGTGTGGACCCTAGCTATGATTAGGGGGGGGGTGGAGGCATTTCCCACTGTGTATCCTCTGAAACCTGAAGTCATGGAAGGACGGTGTTAGCTCACGCTCCCCTAGATGTGTGATGATGACTGTCAGTTGCTTGCTAGGGAAGCTTGGTCGAGATAGTGACACTTCCGCTTATGGGTTCTATTTGGAGTTAGGTCAATATAGTTGACGCTCCAAGATAGTCCAACAGAGAAAGGATAGGAATGAATATGGAAGTAAGTTAGGGAGGAAGGATGAGTAGAAATAGTTGAGAAAGTGAGGAGATTTGTCTGATGGTGGAATTTAATGTTTTTCCCTTCTAAAAAGAAAATCTGTATATATGAATATTTATAATTATGTAGCTAAACCACAGTTGTCTAAATAAAATTGTTGAACTAGATAATTGCAATTAAAGGATTTCACAAACACTTGATTGGTTTATTGTCTTTTATAAATGAATAGTCTTGTTTATTGGATTGGATGCATACATAAATTCTTATAAGGGTGATAGTTATTGATTATTAGTACATGCATGAGACTTATATGTACTAGCTACACATGCATTTCTTGTACATGTACATTAGTATGTATGAGTTTTCATGGCTTACTTACTAATAATGTCAGTTAATTGTTATGAATGTGTGAACCATGTTTTTTTTCCTTTGTATCATGAAATACCTTAACTTCAGGACGAAGTTTCGTGAAGGGTGGGTGTATGTAACAACCTTGGTTAGATAGTTGCATAGGGTCTATAAAGTATAATTAATTAGATAATTAACTATCCTATTATGTTTTAGTTAAACAATATTTATTTCTTAATAATATTTCTTAATTAATTGTTTATATCTGTTGATTGATTAATTAATTAATCAATTGACTCATTAAAGGTTTGTGTAATGAATTAAAGGGGCTTATTAATTTTAATTTAATTAATTAAAGACTTTACGTATGCGAGGGGGAATGAAGCATTAAATGAGGACAAGGTAATAAAGGCATGGGATAAGGTAATAATGGGGAGGATAAGGTAATTAATGGAGGATAGGGAGTCAGTGGATGGGGGAGATATGATGGGAGGAGTCTGACGGGAGGTGGAGGATTTTTGGAGGGAGGAAGAATTTTGGAGGAGGGAACTATATTTCTGGTTTGGCATATTTTTTGGTGTTGGGAGTTTGGTTTTGGGGGTTTTTGGTGAACCATTGCAGGGGGCACCGGGTTGCTGGGGGTTTTGGGCATGGGGGCCAGGATTCCTTACGGTATCCTAGAGCTAGGGAGTCGAACAGGCCACTCCTAGCTGGATGGGTGGTTAGTCGGTTTGGGCAGGGTTTGGTCAAAGCAGTAGGTTGGACAAAGCAACAGAGAGGACGGACAACCAGATCAACGAGAATTAGCATCAGGCAGAGGTATTTTTAATTATGAATTTGCTGGGTTTTGTGGATGATTATGAAATTTATTTCATGTTGTGGATAAATTTAATTTTCTGTTGAATAGTATACGATGATTAATGAATTGATTATGAATGGAAAGAAAATTTATGATTAATTGTATGAATTTTATTAAGCTTGTTAAATTTACGGTCCCTACATTAAACTATTAATACATCAGTAAAATAGTAATATATTAAAGTATATATTAATAATGTAATGTAACATTATTGATACATTAATAATTTGACCATGAGCGTAACAAAAGAGCCTTGAACCTCATAATTTTTGGTATAAAAGAACAACAAGAGGAGGATACGCTAGCAATAGTAAAAGAAGAATTAAAAAATAAATCACAAATTGATACAACTTACCTCATAGAAGAAAAGAGGCTAGGAAAAATAATTGATCACAAAGAAAAGTAGATCTGTGTCAAAGTAAGTTGTAATGGCCATAAATATATTATACATAGTAAATCTCTGAGCTCAAAAGGGTCAGGAATATTTATAAATGAAGACCCCATTCCCAAAGACCAAGTTGAATTAAGGAAGGAAGTTCAAAAGGTAAAAGAAGCTAGGAAAGAAGGAAAATGGACAGTAATTAAAAATCAAAAAGCTATCGTTAGGTGATGCAGGAGCATCTTAAGCGAGCCAATGCGGAGACAACGGACAACTAGACAAGCGCCCAGTGCAAATTTTGAAATTATTTTGAAGTTAATGAGACAATTTTAAATGAGATAATTAAGAAGGAGCACACTTGTAAAATGTAAATGGACCTTGAGCGATCCTCTCTCGTCCTTAGTAGATAGGAGGCATTTATGGTAGTTAATGCAAGTAGGTAGAATTGAATATTAGGTTAGATAGTTTTAGAGCACAAGAGGGAAACATGATATAGACACCCTCATTGTGTATTGTAACATAAGCATGAAGAGCATACAAGAGAAGAAGAGAGTTGTGTGAAGACACCCATGTACAGAGATTTGAATTAATAGAGAAAGATTTGATTCAAATTCATGGCATTGTGTTTGTTCTCTGTGTATAAATATTGAATTCTATGCTAATGGTTATTTTATTCCTTCTGCTGTACATTTTCTTTTATGCTATGTATGAATGAGTTCTTGTTGAATGTTTGAAATCTAAGAGGAAAGGGTAATGGAATGAGTTTCAACTGTTTCTCTATCTGAGCAAGAGTTCTTGCAAAGAGTGCAGTTGAATTTTCTGCAAGGAGTGCGTTGGAAAAGGGTTTAGAAGTTTGTCTCTGAAAGCTCAGGATAGATAGCTCTTGTTCTCATTTCCACAGAAGTGTAGTTAGGCACAGGAGCCATGTAAGGAGTGCGCAGGCCGAGTAAAGTCTCATAATTGCAAACCTGAGCAAAGCATTGAGGTATTGCTGCTGCAGGTGTGTGCAGAGTCGAAGGATTTCAACACTCGGGGGTGCTTGAAAGTCTGTTGCAAGGAGTGCGTGCAAGATTTTTTTCTAAAAGGCGCAGAGTCGTGAGGAAGTTTACAAGGATTTGAAGCCTTCAAAGTCATTGAAGGAAGGCAAAGAAGCCAAGAATTTGAAAGTTTGAAGGAAGGTGTAAGCGATGTCGGACCGCAGGAGGATGAGTTATGTGGAGAGAGATACTTTGTTTAGTGGGTACAGAGGTTCTCAGAGGAAGAACGGATGATCGAAATTCTCTAAGGAGAATTCGCGAAGCCCCATGAGTCGTCAGATCTCACGAAGGAGCCGGGAAGTTACAACGAGTGCTTCGAAAGGTTCTAAGCTCAGGAGGAATAGAACCATAGATCCAAGCCACAAGGACTGTTGGATTTGCAAGAAGATTCCTATTTCGGGATTTCGTAGGTGGAAGTCCTGTAACTTTGCAACGGGAATCACGATATCACGAAACGCGAAGTCCTGAAGGCTAAAAGGATAGTGTGGGACCAGAAGAGTCAGCGAGGTGGACAGGTGGCACCCTATCAACGTGGGAGTCAATCGTGTTGACCATTTTGGATTTTCGTGAGTCGAGGTCCTAAAACCCTTGCATCAGGACTCGCGAACTCGCAAAGTGCGAAGTCCTGAAATGGAAGAAAGTCTAACTATGGGGTGAGCACGAGAAACATGTCGGAGTCTGACATTTCAGGATTTCGGGGAATATAGCATCGGGATTTGGGGGTTCAGGGAGTGGAGTTGCATGTCATCGCAACTCACAAACTCGCGAAAGCCGATAAGTCGGAGTTGATATCAGAGGTTCAAAATTCGAGATTCGGGGGTCATAGTGAGAGGGCGCTCGACCACAGGATTTGAGATACCATGAAGTCCGATTCCTCGACACGTGAGGGAGGAATCTCATGAAGTTTCACTATGGGTGTAGATTTTCCAAAAGGAAAATCGAAGAGCATTTTAGAGTTCTTCGGGCCAGAAAAAGGGGAAAGATCCTGTGTGCGCGGACCTTTCGACCTATGGGTTGTGGAGAGATGCGTAGCCATTAGTTTGGTATCAGAGCTCATTAAGGTTCTTTGCTTTTTGTAGTAGAGAAAAAGAGAATTCACCATGCCACCAAGGAGAAAGGACAGACAAACACCCGATCCACCAGAGGAGAGGGAAATGTCGAGAAGAAGAGGTAGGCAGATGACTGATCCAGCCATGGAAAAAGAAATGTGTGATTTACGTGCCAGACTCGAAGACATGGAGACAACATAGAGGTGTACAGTCAGTGTTGGGGATATTAGTGATTCTGAAAGTGAATTTGAGGCTGAACATGAAGAAGTTGCAGCTGAAGATGTAGCAAACGAACATTTGATCAGAGCTATTGCAAGAATGGTTGCAAGAGAAAAGATGGACATTCCAGTTTATGAGGGAAATCTAGATGCAGAGGAGCTTCTAGACTAGATTAGAGCTCTAGAAACATACTTTGACTATGAAGATGTCGAAGAGGACAAGAAATTCAAGGATGATGTCATGAGATTGAAGGGACATGCAACATTGTGGTGGGATGAGATACAAGCTGATAGACGTTGCAAGGGAAATAAAAAGATCAAGAGCTGGGACAGAATGATTGCGAAGATGAAGGCGAAATTCATACCCAGAGATTATCAGATTACTTTGTTCAGAAGGATTCAAAACCTGAGATAGAAGCTGATGATAGTGATGGAATACACTGAAGAATTCTACAAGCTGAACATCAGGGCAGGTCATCGAGAAATCGATGATGAGAAGGTTTCCAGATACATGAATGGATTGAGATACGACATCTAGGATGAGATGAGCATGGTAACCATTCGAACGGTGGAAGATGCTTATCATATGGCTCTAAAAGCTGAAGAGAAGTTGAGTCGAAATCAAGGTCAAAGAGGCCGAGGGAGAAGTCAACCCAGAGGCAGATCAGTTGCCCAGGATAAAAACCAGAAACCTAAGGAGGACTGGAAGAAAACTTAGACTCGAACTGAGAGAAGTGGAACCTCACAACAAGGGTAGCATACTGAACATAGAGGAGAGTATGCTGATAATAATGTTTTTCCTCGTACTAGAGGTAGAGGACGAGGAAGAGGTGGAGTAATAACATGCTTCACATGTGGAAAGAATGGGCACAAGTCTTACGAGTGTCCAAATAAAAATAAAGAAGGAGGTGAAACTCACATCGCTGAAGCACAGATGCGGGATGTTGAGGCAGAATATGCTGAAGGCAGAAGATCGTTGATGATGCGAAAAGCTCTTTTGACACCAGAGAAGGAGGTGGAGAGTTCAGTCCAAAGAACCAGACTTTTTTGGACTGCTTTCAAGACCAAGGATAGGGTATGCAAGGTCATTGTGGATAGTGGTAGCATGGATAATCTCGTTTCTACAGAGATGGTAGAAAATCTGGAGCTAGAGACGATTGATCACCTAATCCCATACAGAGTTTTGTGGCTACAAAAAGGACATCAAGTAACTGTCACTAAACAATGTTTAGTTGAATTTAAGATAGGAGGATATAATGATAAGATACTTTGTGATGTTATTCCCATGGATGTTTGTCATCTATTGTTGGGTAGACCGTGGAAATATGACAGGAATGTGATTCATGATGGGAGAATGAACACATACACCCTTGAGAAGAATGGGATAACTCACATGTTACTTCCAATTAAGGATAAGGAGGTGAAACCTTAAGTAAGCAACATTGTACTTCTCATGAGTGGAAAGGAACTTCTTATCGAGGTCAAGAAAAAGGAAGAAACACAATTTATTGTGGTCAGGAAATCGAAGATTGTTTTGACTAGTACAAGAGTGGATGATTTACCAGAAGAAGTTCAGGAACTGCTGGAAGAGTTCGTTGACATAGTAGTGGACGAATTACCTCATTCGTTGCCACCGATTAGAAGTTTGAGTCATCATATTGATCTCATACCAGGAGCCAGTTTACCAAACAAAGCCGCATACAGATTGACGCCGCAAGAGAATGAAGAGGTCAAAAGACAAGTCCAGGAGTTGTTGGACAAAGGGTTGGTCAGAGAAATCTTGATTTTGTGTGTTGTTCCAATAGTACTCAGTCCGAAGAAAGATGGAGGCTAGAGGATGTGTACTGACTCGAGGGAGATCAACAAGATAACCATCAGGTATAGATTTCCATTACCAAGGATGGATGATCTGATGGAGTGCTTGAGTGGAGCAAAGTATTTTTCAAAGATTGATTTGAAAAGCGGTTATCATCAAATCTGGATGAGAGAAGGTGATGAGTGGAAGACAACATTCAAAACAAATGAAGGGTTGTATGAATGTTGTGTTATGTCGTTTGGCTTAACAAATGCATCGAGTACCTTCATGAGGTTGATGAATGAAGTCCTGAGGGAGTTCATCGGAAAATTTGTCATTGTGTATTTAGATGACATATTGGTTTTTAGTAAAATAGTGGAAGAGCATCTGAAGCATTCGACTACATTAATGTAGAGGTTATAGCAGGAGAAGTTGCTGATAAATATGAAGAAATCCTCATTCATGAAGACAGATCTCATTTACTTGGGGTTTGTTATTTTTGCAGATAAGTTGAGGATGGATCCAGATAAGGTGGAGGTAATCAAGAATTGGCCATCACCGAAGAATATCTTTGAGGTGAGAAGTTTTCACAGATTGGCTAGTTTCTACCGAAAGTTCATTAGGAATTTCGGTGGAATTAGTGCACCGATGATGGATACAGTGAAGAAAAGACAAGAATATTTTCACTAGACTGAATAGGCTGAGAATATTTTTAATCTGTTGAAGAGGAAGATTACGGAACAACCAATTTTGGTGTTGCCGGATTTCCAAAAGACATTTCAAGTGAAATGCGATGCAAGTGGATTCGCAATAGGGGTAGTCTTGAGTCAAGAGGATAGGCCGATAGCATACTTCAGCGAGAAGATGAATGAAGAGAAAGTGAAATACTCCACTTATGATAAGGATTTTTATGCTATTATACAGGCACTGAGGAAATGGAGACACTACTTGATCCTGAAAGAGTTTGTCTTATACAGTGACAATCATGCACTGTAGTTTGTGACTCAATAGGAGAAGTTGAATCAGAGACATGTGAAATGGGTTGAGTATATGAAAAATTTCACTTTTTTGATTAAACATATTTCTGGTACTGCTAACAAAGTTGTTGATGCTTTGAGGAGGAAGTGTTTGCTATTGCAGGAGTTCAGAGTCAAAACGTTGGGTTTTGATGATCTCAGGGACATGTACAGAGATGATCCAGATTTTAAGGAGGTGTATGAAGCAGCTGAGAATCCAATTCTCAGAGATAGAAGCCAATGGACAGAATACATGATCCAGGAAGGATTATTGTTTAAAGGTAATCAACTGTGTATTCTGAAATGCTCCATGAGGGAGAACTTGCTGAAAGAGAAACATAGTGGAGGATTGGTCGGGCACTTTGGTCATGACAAGACATTCGCAAAGTTGAATGAGTCGCATTTTTGGCTGGGAATGCGAGCAGACGTCAAGAGATTCGTGCACAGATGCAGAATTTGCCAGCATTTGAAAGGAAGGAGACAGAATGCATGATTTTATCAACCATTGCCCATACCTGAGAGGCCATGGGATGCAATCAACATGGATTTCATATTGGGGTTTCCAAGAATGCAAAGAGGATTTGACTCAATCTTTGTGGTGGTGGAAAGATTTTCCAAGATGGCACACTTCATTCCATGTCAGAAGACCAGTGATGCAACTCACATTGCGAACCTATTTTTCAAAGAAGTCATTCGACTTCACGGCTTGCCAAGGAGTATAGTTTCGGATTGAGACACTAAATTCATAGGACACCTCTGGAGGACCTTATGGAAGAAGCTGGGAACTAACTTGTCTTTTAGTTCGGCTTATCATCCTCAGACGGATGGACAGACATATGTGGTGAACAGAAGTCTGGGAGACTTGCTGAGAAGCTTGGTGACAGAACACCACAGCTAGTGGGACAACATATTACCATAGGAAGAATTTTCTTATAATGACTCAGTTAACAAGAGCACAGGGCATATTCCATTTCATATTGTCTATGGTGTGAAGCCGAGAGGAATTTCTAAATTGAGGAATTCAGAACAGATTTCAACTAGGAGCGCCAATGCAGAAAATTTCACAGAGGCGATGAAAGAACTTCACAGCCAGGTGAAGGAGCGACTGCAGAATTCGAGCCAGGAATATAAACGCAGAGCAGATCAACACAGGAAACAACTTCAATTTGAGGTTGGTGACTTGATTCTAGCACATTTGAGAAAGGAAAGGTTCCCAAGAGGAACATATAATAAACTGAAGATGAAGAAAATTGGACCATGCAAGGTCTTGAAGAAATTTGAGGCAAATGCTTACGAGATTGAATTACTCTATGGGATCATAATTTCTTCGATATTCAATATCTCAGATTTGTACCCATATAAAGCTGAGGAAACAGGGATGGAAAATGAACAGAAAGTGATCTAGTGGACAAAGCAGATTCCAATTGTAGAAAAGTTGCAGATGGAGCGCATACTGGACAAAAGGGTTAGCAACAAGACTAGGCGGAAACAATATTTTGAATATCTGGTCAAGTGGAAGGACCATCCAGTTGAAGATGCCAGCTAGGAGAATGAATCGAATATCCAGAGGCATGGACAGACAATGCGTGAGCTCATGGATAGGAGCCCATGAAAATTTTCAAGTGAGGGAGTATGATGCAGGAGCATCTCAAGCGAGCCAGCATGGAGACAAAGGACAACTGGACAAGCACCCAGTGCAAATTTTCAAATTATTTTGAATTTAATGTGCCAATCTTAAATGAGATAATTAAGAAGGAGTGCACTTGTAAAATGTAAATGGACCTTGAGCGATCCACTCTCATCCTTAGTAGATAGGAGGCATTTATAGTAGTTAATGCAAGTAGGTAGTATTGAATATTAGATTAGACAGTCTTAGAGAACAAGAGGGAAACAAGATATAGACACCCTCATTGTGTATTGTAACATAATCATGAAGAGCATAGAAGAGAAGCAAAGATTTTTGTGAAGACACCCATGTATAGATATTTGAATTAATAGAGAAATATTTGATTCAAATTCATGGCGTCGTGTTTGTTCTCTGTGTATAAATATTGAATGCTATGCTCATGGTTATTTTATTCTTTCTGTTGTACATTTGCTTTTATGCTATGTATGAATGATTTCTTGTTGAATGTTTGAAATCTGAGAGGAAAGGGTAATGGAATGAGTTTCAATTGTTTCTCTATCTAAGCAAGAGTTCCTGCAAGGAGTGCAGTTGAATTGTCTACAAGGAGTGCGTTGACAATGGGTTCAAAGGTTTGTCTCTGAAAGCTCAGGATAGATAGGTTTTGTTCTCATTTCCATAGAAGTGCAATCAGGCACAAGAGTCGTGCAAGGAGTGCACAGGTCGAGTAAAGTCTCAGAATTGCGAACCTAAGCAAAGCATTGAGGGACTGCTGCTGGAGGTGTGCGTAGAGTCGAAGGATTTCAACACTCGGGGGTGCTTGAAAGTCTATCACAAGGAGTGTGTGCAAGAGTTTTTTCTAAAAGGTACAGAGTCATGAGGAAGTTCAGAAGGATTCGAAGCCTTCAAAGTCGTTGAAGGAAGGCAAAGAGGCCAAGTATTTAAAACTTTGAAGGAAGGTGTAAGCGACGTCGGACTGTAGGAGAACGATTTCTGTGGAGAGAGATACTTTGTTTAGTGGGTACAAAGTTTCTCAGAGGAAGAACGGATGATGAAAATTCTCTGAGGAGAATTCGCAAAGCCTTGTGAGCCATCAGATCTCACGAAGGAGCCAAGAAGTTACAACAAGTGCTTTGAAAGGTTATAAGCTCAGGAGGAGTAGAGTTGTAGATCCAAGCCACAAGGACCATTAGATTTGCAAGTGGATTCCTATTTCGGGATTTCGTAGGTGGAAGTCCCATAACATTGCAACGGGAATCGCGATATCACAAAACGCGAAGTCTTGAAGGATAATATTACGGTGTGGGACCAGAAGAGTCATCGAGGCAGACAGGTGGTGCCCTATCAACGTGGGAGTCAACTGTGTTTACCATTTCAGAGTTTCATGAGTCGAAGTTCCAAAACCCTTGCATCAGGACTCGCCAATTCGCGAAGTGCGAAGTCCTGAAACAACAGAAAGTTTAGCTGTGGGGCGAGCATGAAAAACGTGTGGGAGTTTGACATTTCAGGATTTTAGGGAATATAGCATCGAGATTTGGGGGTTCGGGGAGTGGAGTTGCATGTCATCGCAACTCGCGAACTCGCGAAAGCCGAAAAGCCAGAGTTGATATCAGAGGTTCAGAATTCGGGATTCGGAGGTCATAGTGAGAGAGCGCTCGACCACAGGATTTGTGATACTGCGAAGTCTGATTCCCCGATGCGTGAGGGAGGAATCTCACGAAGTTTCACTATGGGTGTAGATTTTCCAAAAGGAAAATCGAAGAGCGTTTTAAATATCTTCAGGCTGGAAAAAGGGGAAAGATCCTGTGCGCGCGGACCTTTCGCCCTGTGGGTTGTGGAGAGATGTGTAGCCGTCATTAGGGATAGAGACCAGAAGGATAATAATAAATAGGAATTTAGGACACTTGGGATCCTTTTTTGGAATTGTCATGGCTTTCCATGGCGCAAAGGTCCTATGATAAGTTGGATCTCGAGTGGTATTGATATTAATTATCTTGTTGAAACTTGGGAGCATGATGAGTCTAAGGTCCCTAACATGGAAGGATTTGTCTTGTGGTCGTCATGGAATAAAAAATACCATTGTAAAGGGATAGGAGGCATAGCATGTTATATTAGAAAAATCACTTCTCCTCACATTCAACTTCATAAGATTGACCCTCTTAATCAATACATTTGGATAGAAATTTCAGACACCAATGCTAAGAAGATATATATAACAATTTGTTATTTTGCACCTATTAATTCTACTTTTTATAAGAAAAATAATCTAGATAAAAATTGTCCCTATAATAATTTAGAACAAGATATTTATAATTTGAAAAATGAAGTTAATATCCTCCTGCAAGGAGGCTTTAATGCTAGGACTGCAACTAAACAAACTACTCTTTTAAGTGATGAATCCAACCGTAATCATGTATGGCTAGATGAGGACCTTGTTTTATCTAATAGCTACAAAAGAAGCTCTCAAGACCTAATTGAGAATTTGTTTGGTACTGAGTTGGTCAAGATCTGCATCGCTCAAGACCTAATAATTTGCAATGGAGTAATGAAGTGGCCAAACTCCAACCAAATGACCTATATTCATGAGCTAGGTAGTAGTGTTGTAGATTATGTGATATCTGATATCCCCATTTCCAACCAAATAACAACTTTTGACCTTTTAAATGACCATGAGCCTAACTCTGATCATAAACCTTTAACCCTAACTCTAAAATTTTCCATGCATAGGAGCACCATTGAAGAGAATTATGATAATCAAAGGAATTATTGCTTTGACAAAAGTAAAGTTGACATTTTCTTAAAGGATTTAAATAGTAAATTAAAACTCCTAACTTATAAGGACAACATTGAAGAACTCTATCATAATTTTACAACTACCCTTTCCACTTCCATTAACAAGTTATATTTTGAGGTGTCCCATAAAAAGAATAATAGAACAACCAACCCTTGGTATGATAAAGAATGTAAAATTGCTAGGAAATCCATTAGGGATTCTTATAATGAGCCCTTAAAAATTGATAAGATCAATACGTACAAAGCCCTAATTAAAAGGAAAAAAAAATACTATATCAATAAAAGGCAAGAGAAACTTTCACAACTATACAAGTTGGATCCTAAGAAGTTCTGGAGCCAAATTCTAAAACGCAATACTAAATAAAATAATAGGATTCCCTTAACAGACTAGAATTCCTACCTTAAAAGTCTTTACGAGTTCCCTAATGCCATTGACACCATTCCTATTGTCCCTACAAAGGAAGACATTTTTTCTTTAGATGACATAGAGTTTGGGTTTAAGCGGCTCGCAAATGGGAAAACTAAGGATATTGAAGGCTACCAAACTGAAATTTTTAAAATTGGAGGGCCAATCTTTATCCCTCACATACACAAGCTCTTCAATTTAGCAGTCAAGCAAGGCTTCCCTAAACCCTGGATGCAAAGCCTCATTGTTCCTATTTTAAAAATGGGGATAAAAACATTCCCTCTAATTATAGGACCATTATGATTAGCCCAATTTTAGCCAAGCTTTATGGAATCATTTTGTAAAAGAAGATTAGCATTTGGCTAGAAAGTCACTATAAAAGAGCTAAAGGCCAAGCCGGGTTTAGGAGATATCATTCAACTATGGACCATCTTGTTACCTTTAAGATCATTGTAGAGGAGTTCCGCAATACTAAAACAAATCTTTTTTGTTGTTTTGTTGACTTTAGAAAATCTTTTGACATGGTTCCTAGGAAAAACCTTTGGAATAGGTTGGAAGAGATAAAAGTGCCTCTCGAGTTGAGGGTTGTTGCAATCAGGATGTATGAGAATGTTATTGCAAAGTTTAAAAACACTAAGGGCTAGTCAAAAGAGATTAACTGCAATATCAGAGTCAAACAAGGTTGTCCCTTGTCCTCTACCCTTTTTGGCATATACATTGATAAATTAGAAGAATGCTTGGAAAAAGCAGGTTGTGTCGGCCCTACTCTCACTGGTATAGTCATCAATCTTCTTCTTTATTCCGATGATATTGTTCTTATGGCAAGGAGTCCCCATGATCTTGAAAACCAACTAAGAATCCTGAAGGAGTGTTGCTCCAATATGGGTATGACTGTTAATATTGATAGGACTAAGGTCATTATTATTAAATCCAATAAGATCCCTTATGATACCTTTGTATATGACAACAACAACTTGGAGGAAGTGAATTCATACAAATATCTTGGAATTGATATTCACCATAAGCTTAACTGGAATTATAGCATTGAGAAAAGGATTATTGGGGGATGGAAAGCTTATTATGGGCTTGAAAACAATTGTAAATTAGCTGAACTTTGGAGTTGCGATAAGAAGAAAATCCTCTTTGAGACTCTTGTTACACCTATTATTCTTTATGGATGTGAAGTCTGGGGCTGTAGTATCTCTTATGAATCCTGGAGAAAGATAGAGAAAATACAAAATAATTTTATAACCTATAATCTCAAAATTAAAGGAAATACGCCCTATCCCATCCTCCTCATAGAAACTAGCCTCTCCCCTATTGAGAGCATGGCTATAACTAGATGCCTAATGTATAAGAACAAGTTAAACAACATGGAAGACGAGAGGCTACCTAAAATTGCTTCCAAATCAAGTCATAACCACCATCGACTCAAGCGAGGATGGAATAAAGACGCTCGATCTTGGCTAAACTATTGGGGAATCATGGAAGAAAGCATTTTGCAGAATAAAGATACTATTAAAAAAAACGTCAAATCAAAATTTAAGGAAAAAATGTGGTGTGATAAAGAGTTAGAGGAAAAAAGAAAATTAAGGTATTATAAAGATGTAATCAACCCTAATCTAGAAGATCAAAATTGTATATCTGTTTTGCCAAGTGTAAAGAAAAAATAAGCATTGCTAAGATAAGAACAAATTCTCACGAGCTCCATAGTGAAACTCGACATTGGTCAATTCCTAAAACACCGTGGGATGAAAGAGTATGTCACCTTTGTGACACTAAGAAGGTTGAATATGAAAAACACTTTCTCTTAGATTGTCCAGCCTATACCCATATTAGATCTCATGTTCAAAATATTGATCACACTACCAACCTTCCTAACCTCTTAACTCAACAAAATTATGGTGATCTTGGAAAGCTTCTCTTAATGCTTTTCGAGCACATAAACAAAATTCTAAAGAATCACAAGTAATCACTTAGACTCTTAAGGTCCAATAGACCAATTAGGTCTTAATGGACGTTAATCATCATCATCATCAATGTAATACATTGATGTATTGCATTATTGTATTAATGTAATATATAAATTAAAATATTAATTTAAATTAGTGTATAAAAGTAATTTATTAATTGTATGATACATTAATAACATAATGTATTAATTAATTTATACATTAATACATTATTAATTAATACATTGTTAAAGTATTAATATACTCATAAAGTGCTACATTAATAATATGTTAAATACATCAATAAATACATTGCATGTATTAATAAATAAATTTTAAAAGTATTAATACATTAATAAAGTAGTAATACATTCACTTTAATTTATTTAATAATATTCTTTAAAGTATCGATACATTAACAATACCTTACCTTACTATAGAAATCAAAGAATTAATACAATAATGTATAATGTAGCATATTAAAGTATTCTTAAGTTAAAGTAATAATAATATATTCTTAAAATAATAATACATTAAAAATATATTATTACCAATACATTCCCTTAATGTATAAATCGAAGAATTAATAAAATAATGTATAATGTAACATATTAAAGTATTCTTAAGTTAAAGTAGTAATAATGTATTCTTAAAATAATAATACATTAAAAATATATCATTAAAGTAGTAATAATTAATACATTAATACATTTTTAATGAATACAATATTAAATTATTAAAAATATATATTAATAAGGGAGTAAAACATTAATAAAACATTATTACATTAATATAATGTATAAATTAAATATAATGTATAAATTAAATTATAAAGTTACATTAATTAATTAGTTCATAGATTAATAATCTAATATATTAATTAATTAATACATTAATGTATAATATTATTGATTAAGGTTGGTTGTCATTGATGTCAACCCTTGAAGAAAGCCTCATAGCACAAAGGTTTGGGTAATAGACCCAATATTGTTTGATGTAAATATGACTCATTATTGTTTTTTCATGGTTGATAAGAAGTAGATATGGATGAACTCCAAAGTGGTCCCATTATGGTGAAAGCCCTCATGGGAAGACGCTTTGTGGAGTAAGAGAACCCATGATTAATCGTAGAATAATGAGATGAATAAAAGCAAATTTGTCAAGGAAAATATCCTATATGGATAGTGTTTGTCATGTCATTTCTAGTGGTATGTGGAACATCACATAATTCCTCACGGTTAGAGAGTTATGGCCATGAGAAGTTGGAGACCCTAGGTTTGGGTAGTGGACCCAAGTTTGTTTGATGGGTAACAATATGAGTTATGATATATTTTCAAATAATACTATACTATATTAATAGTACATGTCATGCCATTTCTGGTGCTATGTAGAACATCACATAACTCCTCACGGTTTGAGAGTTATGGCCTTACAAAGTTGGAGGACCCTCATATGTCATCTAGAAGCCCCAAAAGGTCAAAGTAATCAAAGTGGTTTAAGAGATTTTAAAAGGTAAATAATAAAGTG
>ML796208.1:196973-215836 GCA_009831015.1 Picea engelmannii
TTCATCATGAGTGATTCATGATTGTTGCATGATTATGTATCATGTTTGTCGACTTGTCAGTTTGGGAAGGTCGATATGTTTCAATGAGTCTCGACTGGTGTTGATGATTTTCTGACGACTATGTTGTGTCGATCGTGTTGTTCTACTTGTGTTTAGTCGATGCTGTTTATTGACTTGAAAGTTGATTTTGAAAACACCATGTGCTTTGATGAAATACAAGATGCGACAGTTTGTTTGAAGAGAAAAAGATTTTGTTGGCATCATTTTTTTCAGTCTTGTATAATTGGTTTTCAAGATTGATGGTTTTCTTGGCTTGTGACAAGATGTCGCCGGAAGGTTTTTGCATCCATTGGAGAGTTTATTTTGTTGACGCCAAAGAGTTCGAAAGAGGGACTTGATTCTCAGTGGGAAGGTTGGCAGTCTTCCAAGAACAAAGAGAGCAGTGGGTCAACATCAACCAAAGAGCAGTGGTTGAGGGACATAGCCAGTTGCAGTGCAAGGCATGTCAAAGTATTTAGGTGATTGTCGAAAAGATTTTGATATAATTTGAAAGCAGACAGATAAGCTTTTGTGGGTCCAAAAGCCTTTCAATGGGAAGGTGTGATCAAAATCTGGACCAGGGGTCAAATTTTAGCCCAAAAATCAAAGTTCTAGGAATTGCCTCAAAACAAATGGGTTTGTATCCCTCGTCATCACAAACCCAACGCAATTTATTTCGTCTCAAACGGACGTCAGAAGTGAGAGATATGGCGATCTGTACGTCAAGTCAAACAGGTAAAAAAATGATGCTCACTGTACCAGTCCGTATAGTCCATATGGTCTGACGTGGCAGGGCCATACGAACATACACTGACATGGCAGAGGTGACATGGCAATCCATTATTGGCAGATGTGGGCAAATTATTTTCTTATTGGGCGAATGGTAAGGTGCCATGTGGCCCAATCATGGGCTGCCACGTGGCACCCCTTTATTGTCTATGGTTTGTTAGTTCAAAAATTTGTGGAGTCCATGGGGATTGAACCCCGGACCTCCCCCTTTACCAAATTTTTCACAAATTCTGCCTTGCCAACACGCCATAAGGTTGACCTTGTTTAAAGTTTGGTTTTAATTTTATTTAAATTACATTTAAATGTGGCCCTTTTTATATGAGAACGCGGTCATATGGAGGATCCATGTGACCTTCGCCTTGGTAGTTAGGGGTTGGGCATGCCTAACGGTTCGACAGTTTGATCCATTTTTCGATTATGCTCGGTGCCAAGTTTTTGCGCTTAAATAAGCGTGTGTTCTTGGTTCATGCACACAAAGGTGCGATTTGTAGAGCCAGTTTCAGAAAGCTTGAAGGAGGAAAATGGAGGAGGCCTAACTTCTTCATCTTTTGGCCGATTGAGGTGCCATAAAAGCCCAGCTAGGGGTTTTTGGATGTGCTGGATCCATTGGTGCTGTTTTCAAGGCCATTTGAAGACTTCTTCTGCAATTGTTTCACCATTGAAGTTTTAGCAAGCTCCAGGGAGCTTGAAGCCCTCATTGATCGAGGACATGGTTTGGTGAGCCTATGTTTGTTTTATGTGATTGAATAATAATTTTTGGTTAATTGATATGCTCTGAAAACATTGGGACAGGTTTTAGAGGCTTTTGAGGACTTTTACAGGTGTTTTAACTAAAGAGAAGCTCAGGGAAGCTTATGGCCACATGTAGAAGAGGTCATGCCTGGATGAGCCATGATCCGTTTTCAGAGTTCTATTAGTCATTTTTGGGGTTTTTATGTGTTTTGATCTCAATGGTACAGTATGTTTTTCCATTAGAGTTGAGAAACAACTTGTAAAATAACTTTTGACAAATTAATCCCAGAGAGACAAGTCCATTGATGGAGGCTCAAGGAGATGTAGCCCGGAGGGGGGTGAACTCCTTTATCAACTTGTTCTTGTTGTGAGTTTGATGGTTTATTTGCTGCAAGTATTATTTCTGTGTATTTATTTGAAGTACATATTTAACCATTTACAAGAACATTTCCTCATACATAAACATTTAAAGGAAGAAGCATGAACTTAACACATAAGTTTATATTGCATATTTTAACACATGAAGCAAGGTCCTATAAAGTTTATTTTAATGAAGTAGAGGGTTCTTGCATAGCATAATAAGTCAGCCTTCTATTTTCAGATCAGGTGGTATCAGAGCATAAGTTTGTTTTGCTCATGTGTTTTCCATTGATAGCTTGAGATTTAGATATTGGTTTTTGTGCAAGTTTTGTGTTGAAGTTTGATATCTTGCGAGGATGGCAGAAGCTTCAAGCATTAAAAGTTCTCATACATTTTCATTATCTAAAGAAGAAATTATAATCATGAGAGATTTGATGAAAGAGATGTGTGAAGACATAAATGTGCGCATTTTTCTTGAAGAGCAGTTGATGGCCATGAAGTAGGAGAAAGACCATCTTTTGCAAAGGTTGCATGAGATGGAGATTCAAATCCATGAGGCAAAGGAAACCCTTACCATGTACATGCATGAACATAAGGTATGCAGTGTTAGTTTATCTTCTAATTCCTCTCAAGATGAATGTTTTGGTGGTTTTGAAAGTCACACAAGAGGAATAGGGTCCAAGTTGTTGTTTAAAATGGGCTATGAAGGTAAAGGGTTAGGCAAGCATGCACAAGGCATTGTTGAGCCTATTGTTGTTGAAGAGAGGCCTAGGTATTGTGGTMTTGGATATGAACGAAGAGGTGGAGMATATTCCAAAGTCGAGGAGACAAGGGGAAAAGTTCCAAGCATAAACTTTGTTTCAAGTTCACCTCCTCAGGAWGGCTTTAAAGGTGAAAGTTCAAGAACTTTTGTTGAAAGTTCAATCCCTCYARCATGCAAGGCTTGTGTTCAAGATGAATGYGAATGTGTGAAACGAAAGATTTGTGACARCGATGAGGACAAGAACAYTGTTGATGGTCTTCAAAGAAGAGCTTGTAACTCTTCAAATTCACCTCCTCAAAGAGGCGATAAAGGTGAATGTTCAAGGTATAATTCTGCTTATCATTCAGTTGCATTTGATTATGTTAAGAATGATAAATTTATATGTAAAAATGGAAGAAAGAATCCATGTACATATTGTGGTTTATATAACCATCATGTTTCAAAATGTTGGAAAAGATTAACCGCTTTCAGGAAATTGTCGAAGCAAAGACAACGTGAAAAGAGGATACAAAAAATTTGCACTCATTGTCAGAAGCGGGGTCATCTCATTAACCAATGTTGGACATTGCATCCAACTATTCATCCACAGTACAAGAAGCAGTGGGATAAAGGGTTTGGCAAGAATGGAAAAGGAGATTCCATCATCGATGTGAGTCAAGATGATTCACAAGAGGACAATATCCAGCAGAAAAAGTCACCGTTGAGTTGGCTTGGTAAGAAATGGTTGGATTTCTTGAGCAAGTGAGGCTTGCGTTTTTCTGTGGTAAATGCACTTTTCAGTGTTATGTGTGCATTTATGGGAAGCATGATAAGTTGCAACCATTTATATTTTTTGTATTCAACTTTTAAGTACCCATATGTTTTGGGGTTGTACTTATGTTTGTACTGGAAGGAGAGTTGAAGAGTCATGAAAATGCATTTGTTTTTATGTATGTGTAAGCAGTAAACCTAGTGATGGTTCATCATGAGTGATTCATGATTGTTGCATGATTATGTATCATGTTTGTCGACTTGTCAGTTTGGGAAGGTCGATATGTTTCAATGAGTCTCGACTGGTGTTGATGATTTTCTGACGACTATGTTGTGTCGATCGTGTTGTTCAACTTGTGTTTATTCGTTGGTGTTTATTGACTTGAAAGTTGATTTTGAAAATGCCATGTGCTTTGATGAAGTACAAGATGCGACAGTTTGTTTGAAGAGCAAAAGATTTTGTTGGCATCATTTTTTTCAGTCTTGTATAATTGGTTTTCAAGATTGATGGTTTTCTTGGATTCTGACAAGATGTCGTCGGAAGGTTTTTGCAGCCATTAAAGAGTTGATTTTGTTGACACCAAAGAGTTCAAAAGAGGGACTTGATTCTCAGTGGGAAGGTTGGCAGTCTTCCAAGCACAAAGAGAGCAGTGGGTCAGCAGCAGCCAAAGAGCAGTGGTTGAGGGACATAGCCAGTTGCAGTGCAAGGCATGTCAAAGTATTCAGGTGATTGTCGAAAATATTTTGATATAATTTGAAAGCAGACAGATAAGCTTTTGTGGGTCCAAAAGCCTTTGAGTGGGAAGGTGTGATCAAAATCTAGACCAGGGGTCAAATTTTAGCCCAAAAATAAAATTTCTCGGAATTGTCTCAGAACAAATGGGTTTGTAGCCCGCATTGTCATGAACCCAACGCAATTCATTTCATCTCAAATGGACGTCAGGAGCGAGAGATATGGTGATCTATTCATCAAGTCAAACAGGTAAAAAAATGATGCTGACTGTACCAGTCCGTACAGTCCGTACGATCTGACGTGGCAGGGTCGTATGACCATACGCTGACATGGAAGAGGTGACATGGCAATCCATTATTGGCAGATGTGGGCGAATTATTTGTTGACATGTGGCAGTTATTGGGCGAATGATAAGGTGCCACGTGGCCCAATCATGGGCTGCCACGTGGCACCCCTTTATTGTCTATGGTTTGTTAGTTCAAAAATTTGTGGAGTCCATGGGGATTGAACCCTGGACCTCCCCCTTTACCAAAGTTTTCACAAATTCCGCTTTGCCAACACGCCATAAAGTTGACCTTTTTTAAAGTTTGGTTTTAATTTTATTTAAATTACATTTAAATGTGGCCCTTTTTATATGAGAGCGCGGTCGTATGGAGGATCCATGTGACCTTGGCCTTGGCAGTTAGGGGCTGGGCATGCCTAACGGTTCCACAGTTTGATCCATTTTTTGGTTATGCTCGGTGCCAAGTTTTTGCGCTTAAATAAGCGTGTTTTCTTGGTTCATGCACACAAAGGTGCGATTTGTAGAGCCAGTTTCAGAAAGCTTGAAGGAGGAAAATGGAGGAGGCCTAACTTCTTCATCTTTTGGCCGAATGAGGTGCTGTAAAAGCCCAGCTAGGGGTTTTTGGACGTGTTGGATGCATTGGTTCTATTTTCAATGCCATTTGAAGACTTATTCTACAAGTTTTTAACCATTGAATTTTCAGCAAGCTCTAGGGAGCTTAAAGCCCTCATTGATCGAGGACATGATTTGGTGAGCCTATGTTTGTTTTCTGTGATTGAATAATCATTTTTAGCTAATTGATATGCTCTGAAAACATTGGTATAGGTTTCAGAGGGTGTTGAGGACTTTTACAGTTGTTTTTTGCCAAAGAGAAGCTCAGGGAAGCTTATGGCCACATGTAGAAGAGATCATGCCTAGATGAGCCGTGATCCGTTTTCAGAGTTCTATTAGTCATTTTTGGGGTTTTTATGTGTTCTGATCTCAATGGTAAGTCTATTTTTCCATTTGATTTGAGTAGTATCTTGTAAAATAACTTTTGACAAATTAATCCCAGAGAGCCAAGTCCATTGATGGAGGCTCAAGGAGATGTAGCCCAGAGGGGGGTGAACTCCTTTATCAGCTTGTTCTTGTTGTGAGTTTGATGGTTTATTTGATGCAAGTATTATTTCTGTGTATTTATTTGAAGTACATATTTAACCATTTACAAGAACATTTCCTCATACATAAACATTTAAAGGAAGAAGCATGAACTTAACACATAAGTTTATATTTCATATTTTAACACATGAAGCAAGGTCCTGTAAAGTTTATTTTAATGAAGTAGAGGGTGATTGCATAGCATAACAAGTCAGCCTTCTATTTTCAGATCAATCTCAAAGGCACCTTACCGAATGAGTCTACCAGAACTGACAGAACTGAAAATACAATTACATGAATTATTGGACAAAGAGTATATTAGACCGAGTGTTTCACCATGGGGGGAACTAGTCATCTTTGTAAAAAGGAAATATGGTACTCTAAGACTCTGTATCGATTATTGACAGCTGAAAAAAATAACTATTAAGAAAAAATACCCCTTACCAAGGATAAATAATCTTTTCGATCAAGTAGGTGGGGCCAAGATCTTTTCAAAGTTCGATTTGCGATCCGGTTACCATAAAGTTAGGATAAAAGATGAGGATGTAAGAAAAACAAATTTTCGGACAAGATATGGCCACTACGAATTCATAGTCATACCTTTCAGACTCACTAACGCACCTGCCACATTTATGTGTCTGATGAACAACATTTTCAGTCAGTACTTAGACAAGTTAGTGGTAGTATTTATCGACGATACTATGGTATATTCATAAATGGAGGAAGAACATGACAAACACTTAAGGATAGTTCTGCTGATGTTGAGAAAACACAAACTGTACACCAAATTTGACAAGTGTAATTTCTACCAAAAAGAAATACAATATCTAGGACATGTAATTTTAGCAGCAGGTATTGTCGTGGACCCAGAGAAGATAAAATATATTATGGAATGGTCGGTACCTAAGGACATGTGACACTACATAATGGGCATAAAATTCCTACTATTAATGGATAATATCGGGGTGAAATATCTGTTTAACCAACCAGATCTTAATGAAAGACAAGCAAGGTGGCTAGCCTTCTTGAGAAAATTTGACTTCGAGGTTAGACATATCAAGGGTAAGGAAAATAAAGTAGCAGACGCTTTAAGCAGAAGAGTCCACGGTTTATTTGAGATAAATATCAGCAGGGAAGATAGTGATCTGGAACAAAAAATAAGGACATCAGGTATTAACAATGGAAATTACCAGTGCCAGAATGGAAGTGGGAGACCATATCTCTTGATTTTATAACAGGCTTGACTAAAACTCAGAAACAAAATGATTCTATCATGGTCGTAATCGACAAACTCAGTAAGTCTGCACACTTTATTCCTGTAAAGTCTACTTTTAAAGCTATAAACATTGCTGAAATAGTCATGAAAGAGATTTTTAGACTGCACGGTATTCCTAAAATGGTGATTTCAGATAGAGACGTAAAATTCACATCTGCTTTTTGGAAGGAATTGTTTGCAGGGATAAACACTAAATTGAATTTCAGTACGAGTTATCGTCCACAAATAGATGGACAGACTGAAAGGAAAAATCAAATCGTAGAGGATATGCTCCACATGTACGTAAGGACAAAACCGAACAAATGGGAGGACTATCTACACTTGGTAGAATTTGCATATAACAATGGATATCAAACTTCAGCTAAATTGAGCCCTTTCGAAATACTGTACGACAGAAAGTTTATGACTCTAATTAGCTGGGATAACCCAGCTGACAGACTCATGGTGGGACCAGAGATGCTCCAAGAAATGGAAAACACATCAAGGAAGGTACAACATAATTTGAAAGAAGCACGGGACAGACAGAAGAGCTATGCAGATAAAAAAAGAAGACACTTGGAATTTCAAGTGGGAGACCATGTTTATTTGAAGGTCAAAGACCAAAAAAGCTCGTTGAAGTTAGGGAACTATGCCAAGCTAGCACCCAGGTTTTGCATACCCTTCAAGATACTAGCTCGAGTTGGACCCATAGCATATCAACTTGCACTTCCTGCTAATCTGAGAATTCACAATGTATTTCATATTTCTTTGTTGAAAAAGTATATTCATGACCCTACTCATATGATTGATTGGAACTCGGTGCAAATGGAACCCGAAGGCAAGTTCCAGGTGGAACCCCTACGCATTCTGGACCAGAGAGAAATAACACTTCGGAATAGAGTCATCGCTCAAGTAAAGGTGCAATGGAAGCACTTTATCCCTGAGGAGGCCACTTGGGAGATGGAGGGAGATGTGCGTAAAACTCATCCCATCTTTTTCCAGGAAAGGAACGAACACTAAGGACGGTTTTTTTACTGAAGGGGGAAACGACGTGATGTCCCAAAAGAATAAAATATTTAGAAATTCAAGTTGGCTGGAAATTCATTTCAGTTTTTAGTAAATTTGAATTTGGAAAATTTTTTCCATTTATGGAAATTCCAAATTTCGAATTTAATATTGTAATTAATTCTTATGACTGTTGGGAAAAGATCTGATTTAACTCAGCTAACTATTTTGACTATGACACTTGTATGGAAACAAGATATTTTATATTGATTGCAGTGGACAAATGGAAGAGCCATGTTAAAAATTAGTTGACTATGACTCCATGACTGGAGAACATGTTGGAACTACCCCTGGGCTAATTGTTACAAGTGGCAAATCAGTGATTTGGCCATTGGCATCCCCTGAAAATTGGGCATTTATAAAGCTGCGAAAATTCCCAAGGGAGGGAAAAGACCTAGGCAAATTGATAAATAGCATATGTGAGGAGGTAGAATGCTACTAAGTATGCTAGGGAGAGAGACTATTTTTTTTACTTCTTGTTATGAAAACTACTGAGTGAGTGTGAGGCAAGAGGAATTTGCTAGAATCGAAAGACATTTCTGAAGAGGAGGTTTTCCAAGTTCGCACTCATGGATTCATGGTCAGGCTAGGGGGTGAATCGGCAAGTGATTTTGGCTACCTATTCTATGGTTGGGAGGAGCGTGGTTGTTCCCTTTGTTCTCCCATGAACTGAATTTAGATATGTTGATCCACCGCTTCTGTGTTTTTTAAATGGTCATTTATACTGACAATTTGTATATGTTAATTCTGTATCAAAGTAATTTCTATGGGTAAAATTTGTGTGTAATTTTTCATGAACAATAAAATGATGAATTGTAGTTGCTTAGTAGGGTTATCTGTCTTAAGGAAAATGCTAGTACTGTGATGAATGGACTGATAGAATGACCAAGGATCTCATCCGTGACAAATGTATGATGGAAAGAGCGAACTGTTTTATGGTACACGGTATATAGGACATAACAAGATTTAAAAAAAGAATAAATGACTCATAGAATACATCAGTATAAATTTGGACTGAGAGATTTACTTTGGGCAAGACTGTAGAATCGACCTTACAAGTTTATCTGTAGGCTTCGATCGAAGACTATAACCACATCTTAGTTAAATATGTAACTTTCAATGAAACTTTGTCTATTCGGTACTAAAACTTCCCAACTGTATACTATACTTAAATCAGAAGATTAAATTCTTGTACAATATGTGGTTTATGAGCATGTCCCCAGAATTGTTGCTTTTCGAAAGAAATCGGGACCTATATATAGATACACCTATATGTTATACACACAAACACTGCACAATGGAAACCTTCTGCTAGTTTTAAAAGAATGCAGGCACACACACACACACACACACACACACACACACACACACACACACACACACACACACACACACATATAGATTATATGTAAAACACTGTAATAATTATATGCCTACTCCTATATACAGCTTTATCCCTTCGAGGTCGGGACAAACTGTCCACAAAAATTTAGGGCAACACTTATAACATCTATGTACCTACGAAATCATGGATTGAGAGTAAGAACGACAAGTATAGTATAATGGTTACAATTTTACTGTATAACTTTAATAACCAGTATTACAACCAGAATGCCCTTAACATACACAACCCTCTGAGAACAAAACAAATGATTTTCTTCCGAGTAATCCTAAACATAAATCGAAAGGTCAAATTTACTTGTTAGCATTTAAAGAGAATAAAAGGGAATACATTCTGTAACCATATTCCACTTTACGATTCAGAAAAAATTCACCACAGTAAAAATTGAAAGATTAAAGATATGGAAATAAACATGAACTACAGTACGAGACCTTAACAGATATAAACACTTGATTTATTCCTTTTGAAGATTAAATGTATAAACAAACCCAGTACGCCGGAAGAGAGAAACCAATTCTTTTTCTTCTAAGTCGATAGTCAAATTTTGGGAGTAAAAGTATAACTCTGCTTTAAAACCTATTACATAGTTCTAGACTTTCGAGGGACCTTGCCCTTAAATAATTTATGAAATTACAACAGTAGTGATATGACCATCTTGAAGTCTAATAAACTACTGTACATTTTTTAATCTTATCAGGAAGCTAGGCTATTCGTCAAGAGCTTAAAGAGGAACCCGAGTACCTTTCTTGTACAAGGCGTGATCCCGCATCCAACATAGTAACCCTGCAAACATGTAAAGAACAAGATGTTTTCCTTCCGTAACAAGAAACCTTAATTGAGAAAAGGATCTTACAAACAACGAAATAATTCTGTAAAAAAAAACACTTATCTCACCTGGGCATGAGTGTAGCCAACCTTCAGCCGAGTCGTCGATGTCCGAGAGAGGAGAAGTGAGATTAAAGACCTGATGGGTACCCTCACAGCAAAAGGCAGAGGCCCATCATTAGATTTGGTCACAATTTTCATAAAATGCCAATTCTCAGAAATAAGTAAGAAATAATAACAATACTATAACCTTGCATAACCAAAAGAACGGAACAGGTGACTGTGTAATATGCAAGCCTCTGATAGGTTAAACAGTGAAGCCTTTTTCTATCAAATGCCAAGCTGCGAAGGGGTTTTGGTATGCATACTACAAAGGGTACTAATAGGAGAGAAGAATAAGAAACAAAAGGAAGAAAAAACACCATACCATTATAGTTACAGACTTAAACAATGACCGCCGTAAGTAACTTTCAAATAAGTAAAGATACGCATTATTTTTCTTACTAAAGGGTATTTATATACATTTCGGAAGGAAGAAACTACAATACCGAATCTAGTGGATTTGGGGGGGTCTACCAGACGACAGATTCACTTGAAAATGAAACCTAGTATAAACAAACCCTCCAAAACGTAGAAAATCCTTATAAAAAAAATACTCGAGAAGATTTTTGTGGTCAAACAAAGTATAACACACAAACTATAGTGTGGGGATTTCTTTCTTACCCTATAGGACCTTCCCTTATTCTTATCGACACCTTAATACTATATTGGTCATGGACACAGGGAGGAACATGGACAACCCCTACGAGTAACGAGTATGCTCTACACTCTATTGTCCATATACATTACTGAATTGGACCAGTATAAGTCGAAACATAGGGACGTCTTGCAGGAATTTTTAAAAGAGGATAAATGATTAAAGTGAGTTAGGAGAGCATCTTGTTACCTACTCAGGGGAGTTGACCAGACCATTCCTGGTTACCATTTCCATCACCACCAAAACAGCCCTGCCCACGATACACCTACCAAACCAGAATCCTTACGACCATCAGTGAAGAATTATCGTAGATGGGTATAGGCATGAAGGAGAACATAACCTTATTCAAAACCGAATCTAGGATAGTAGAAACTTACCAGAGCAACCACCGTTCATAAAGTCCCACCGAGTAACGTCTTTTTGAATCACGATATGAATCATGGAAGAACAAGAATACAAAGAGACTTCTATTCCGAACCATCGATATGATTCATGGAAGGAGAAGGATACACAGAGTCACTTGAAAGGAGCTCGATAGTGGTCTAGCATGATGATGAAAAACCCTAGGAAGAATTTTATTACATTCTTATATGTCGAAGGTACGAGGGACGAGGGAGACATGTGATGGGGACCAAGTTGGCATTACTAGAATGGGCAAAATTTCCAGGTGAGAATTTCAAAAATTGCATACATAGAACTACCATTAAATGGTAGATATGAACCTTAACTATCTCTGACAATCGACTGGCATTTCACATCAAGAAATGGCATAGTAAGTTAATCCTTTAGGTCCCGAGCAAGTAGAAGGTTGGTGCACCATAAATGTAATTGTTACCACTAAACCTATCGTTAGCAAAGCTTACAGGAGTACTATTTAGTTAAGACAAAGATCGTTAAAGGAAATAGTTACTCAACCTCTGTTAAAGAACAGGTTCGGAGTCGACACTAAAAGTTTAAGTTACCACTATGGGTTAAACACGAAACCTGACCTTATATATGAGTCATGTAAGTTGAACATTATAAACTGTAATTTCCTAAATCGCTTAGTATGGACACTGTGTACATGGAAATATGTTGATAACAAGTAAATAGTCAAGTTCGTAGTGGGTCACCATGGAAAAACCTTCTAATTCATGGTAAGACAATTTGGTATATGAATGCAAATGGTTCCATCAATATAGTAAAAGGAAAGAAGGACCTCTCCTTCAAAATAAATAAATAAGAATGAACTGAGTAGGATATATATATATCCCATACAAAAAAAAAAAATTATATGGTAAAACTGGTAAATTTTTGGGTTCATTACATATGGTATCAAAGCAAAAGTTACAGCACTGGGCCTTAATAGGGCCACATTAGTTACTTATTTTATATTTCGGTTTATGTAAAAAATAACAAATATTATGACTTACAAACAGAAAGCCATTTCTGTTTTGTGTTAATTATGGCAGCACAGGAGGGTGCGAAAATCAGGATGGAAGGAAATCCACAACAAGGACCCCCTAGAGATCCAAGACAGAACAGTGATGGAAGCTGCCCCACTGAGGTGTTGGAAACATTGAGGAATCTTATTGTAGAATTGCATATTTTCAAATCCGATAATGAAAATTTGAAGAAAGCACAATAGGAACAATAGGAGATAAATGAAGTCCTGCTGTGAAATATAGTGACCAAGAAAATCCCAAAAGAAGATAACCATGACGAAGAAGTCAGAAAAAAGGCCTCCAAGAACTCTAGACCAGAAACAGTGAAAGGAGACAGTTCGTCTGAAGGAACACCTTCAGCTAAAGACAAGACTAAACCAGACAAAAAAAGAAAACAAGTAGACCACCTTGAAGGAGAATTTAAAAAGAATAAACCAACTACCTTTGATGGAGAATCTAGAAAAGGGGAAGAAGCTAAGGCATGGTTGTTAGACATCAAAAAATACTTTCAGATCTATAATTATTTCAGCAATATGAAGGTCAGAATGGCCATCTACAATATGAAAAGGAAGCCCAACATTTGGTAGCAAGACTTGAAACTAGCCAAGGGCCTAAAGGAGAAACAGTTGGAATGGTCCAGATTTAAGAAGTATTTCAAGAAACAATACCTTTTTGAAAGCTACTATGAAAGAAAAGAGAAAGAATCTTACGAGTTACGACTTGGACAGATGACGATGGAGGACTAAGGCTCGTACCATATATTCGGGAGGATAAGGTAAAAATCCAGCGATTCTTAAGCTGCCTACCACAGTCCTATATGGACAGTATCGAGTTTGACAACCCCAAAACCTTGAGTGAAGTGTTCAGGAAAGAACGAATGTGTTATGACTAGTATAAATAGCAGGTGGAATTTCCCAAAGCCAGGAAGGATAAGAAACAAGATCGAATGGACCAGCGGAAGAAGGGGTACTAGCCAGCTCCTTATCGGAATGCAACAATTTTCTTTCCAAGAAAGGATTCTCACTCTAATCATCAAAATGCACATGGCAGTGGTAAACTAGTAAACCTAGGAATGAGGAAGTTTGGGGACAGCCCCCGAGAGCCATTAAAGTGTTGGGAATGCGGAGAACCTCATCTAAGGAGAAACTATCCATGTTTAATTTCAGCAAACAGAACTGTTCTTCACAATTTGCAGGAAGCCTCGATGGTGGGAGACATGGGCAGAAGCCTGCATCAGATAAATGTAGCCATAGATGGTCGGCAAGCTAACCACCACTCCTTGGTGGTAGAAATAGAAGGTAAAATCAATAACACTCGAATTTCTATTTTAATTGACCCTGGAACTACATTAAGTTATATCATTGTTGATGTGGTAGCATCAAATAAACTAAAGAAACTGAAGCATGCAAAATCATGGCTTGTAAAATTAGCCATGGGTACTAAAAGGAAAGTAGTTGACTTTGTTTCAGATTTTGAATTCAGTTTAGATGGTCAAAATATAAGAGCAAATCTGAATATCCTACCACTAGGATCTTACGATATGATTATCAAGATGGATTGGTTGGAACAACACAAAGCAATACTAGATTGTTGTACCAAGGTACTTAGCTATAAAGATGATTTTGGCACCATTAGAACAGCCCAAGGCATACCAAAACCTGTATCAGTCAAATAGGTTTCAGCGATGCAATTCAAGAAATGTGTTAGAAAGGGATGTCAGGTTTATGCCATCCAAGTGACAAATCTACTAGAAAAAGAAGATAAGCAAAAGTTAGAGGACTTTGATGTCTTACCAGAATTACCTCCTAGAAGGGAAATAGACTTATCCATCGACTTACTACCCGGTTCAACCCTTATCTCAAAGGCACCTTACCGAAAGAGTCTACCAGAACTGACAGAACTGAAAATACAATTATAGGAATTATTGGACAAAGAGTATATTAGACCGAGTGTTTCACTATGGGGGGCACTAGTCCTCTTTGTAAAAAATAAAGATGGTACTCTAAGACTCTATATCGATTATCGACAGCTGGACAAAATGAATATTAAGAACAAATACCCCTTACCAAGGATAAATGATCTGTTCAATCAAGTAGGTGGGGCCAAGATCTTTTCAAAGTTGGATTTGTGATCCGGTTACCATCAAGTTAGGATAAAAGATGAGGAAATAAGCAAAACATATTTTCAGACAAGATATGGCTACTACGAATTCGTAGTCATACCTTTCAGACTCACTAATGCACCTACCACATTTATGTGCCTGATGAACAACATTTTTAGTCAGTGCTTAGACAAGTTCGGGGTAGTATTTATCGATGATATTCTGGTCTATTAAAAAATGGAGGAAGAACATGATGAACAATTAAGGATAGTTCTACAAACGTTGAGAAAACACAAACTGTACACCAAATTTGACAAGTGTGATTTCTACCAAAAAGAAATACAATATCTAGGACATGTAATTTTAGCAGTAGGTATTGTCGTGGACCCGAAGAAGATAAAAGCTATTATGGAATGGTCGGTACCTAAGGATGTAATGGATATCCGGTCATTCATGGGAATCACCGGGTATTACCGCAGATTTATAGAAGGGTTTTCTAAGATAGCATACCCTATCACATCACTACAAAAGAAAGGGACTAATTTTAACTGGTCAGAGAAGTGTCAAGACAGTTTTCACAAGCTGAAAGAATTATTAACAACTGCACCCATATTGAAAGTAGCAGACCCTAATAAAGACTTCACCATATGTGTGGATGCAAGTAAAGAAGGACTAGGTGGTGTTCTAACTCAGGAAGGACACGTTATTTGTTATGAGTCCCGTAAATTAAAAGAACATGAGCAAAATTATGTCACTCATGACTTAGAATTAGCAGTAGTAATACACACCTTAAAAATGTGGCGACACTGCATAATGGGTAGAAAATACCTACTATTAACGGATAATAGTGGGGTGAAATGTTTGTTTAACCAACTCATCCAAGAAAGAATTGATGAAGCAAAAGCAAAGTGTTCAAGGTTCTGAAAAGGATCAGCAGGTCATCAAGAATTTAAGAGCTCAACTAGAAGAGGCCAGAAGAATTGAAGAAACTCTAGAATATCAAAAGAAATGTTTAGAAGCCAATATAGTAGCACAAAAGGAAGACACAGAAAAGAGAGAAAATATATTTATGGATCGTCTCAAGGAAAGAACCAATGATTTAAACCAACTTGAGGAAGTGTTTGGTCAAGAAGAGAGAAGAATGGAAGAAGAAATAATTGGATTGAAAATCCAACTTGAAGAAGCAAAGAGAACATAAGAAGTCATGAAGTCTCAGATAATGAAGAAAGAAGAAGAGGTTGAGAATATTTAGGAAGAAGTTGTCACACTAAGAGTCGAAATCGACAATCTCAACAAGAAAGTTGAAGAGACAGAAACATCCACATCAATTGTAGAGAATGAAGAGAAGCACTCTACGTTGTTAGAAAAGAAGAAAGAAGAAAATAGAAAGAGTTATGCAGAAGTACTCAAAGGAAGGAATCATGGTAAACCAGAATCTAAGAAAACTATTGAAGATACATCTTCAAGAAAACCATCCATGTTCAAGCCAAAAAAAATCTTCAATCATGATCATGA
Source organism: Picea engelmannii (assembly GCA_009831015.1). Lineage (NCBI taxonomy): Eukaryota > Viridiplantae > Streptophyta > Pinopsida > Pinales > Pinaceae > Picea > Picea engelmannii. The sequence continues at coordinate 212,904 of ML796208.1, forward strand.
TCAGTCAAACAAAAAATTCAGAAGGACTACACCACAAAGAAGATCATTCACTCCCAGGTATGAAAATTTATTTTATGGTCATTTTTTTTATTGTACTAACTTCGGACATAAGGTTTCATATTGTAGGGATTATAAAAGAAATGTTCAAGAAGACCGTGCCTATGTGGTCGCACGTAACATTGAGTGTTACAAATGTCATAACTATGGACACATAGCTAGTGATTGTAGAAGCATGATCGATACTTCCATGAAAGAGAATATTGATATAAGATATAGAAAGTATGGATAAGAAAACAAGAATAATAGGTGAACAAAGACTAGGTACCAAAGATTTCAAGATTGACAATAAAACGAGATGAAGAAAATTCTATAGAGAAAAGGAAAGATGTTAGATACAGAAAGGTTTGGAAATAACTGAAAGAAAGGAAGGACCGATAAATAAGGAACAATTTCAAGAGATTGTACTTTCATACGTTGTAGTGAAAGATGAATCCACAGATAGAAAGAAAGAAGTCAGAGATCAAAGAGATAATAAATCTACCAATGAAGATGATGATGAATACACATCAGAGAAGGAATTGTTTTGAGCCCTCCGGCTTAGAGACTCCCAAGTAATATGAATATTAGACAGAGGGAGTCTATGCAATAGCTGTGATAGACCAAATAACCATCCTTCGAGCAGCTTGCAAAGTTTGAGAAGACACATTCAGAGCAATTAGTTAGCATAAGTACAGTTTGATAGTATAATGATAAATGGGTTAGCATTATGGACAGTTGCGCAAGTAGAGTCTTGGATAGTATGGACAAAGATGGATTTGTAAGAAGACTTAGTAGGTTTTAATAGATATATTATAGTGGACGAGAACATGGATTCATAGATTGGTTCAAAGAGTGGTTCAAAGACAAAGGAACATTATTGTAATGGATGATAATTGCACAGGAAATGGCTCAAACAATACTAATGGATTACAAATTGACAGATATTTTTTGGACACAGGTAGTGCATACATCATTTCACATTCAAAATAGAGTAATGGTTAGAAACAACACTGATAAAAATCTCTACGATCTATGGAAAGAAGACCATCAAATGTGAAGCACTTCAGAGTTTTTGGAAGCAAATGCTACATCAAAAGAGAAGATGGAAGAATGGGAAAGTTTGATTCTCGTGTGGACAAAGGAATACTTGGTGGTTACTCAAGTACAATAAAAGTATACAAGTGTTACAATCTAAGATTAAACAAAGTTGTGGAAAGCATCAACATAACAATTGATGAAACAGGCAGACCAGAATCAAAGGAAGAAGAAAACAAATCAATGAAACAAATTTTTGAAGAAGAAGATGAAAAAGAAGAAGAAGAGGAAGATGAAGATGAAGAGAATCCAACAAAATTAGAAGAGCAAGTTCAACAAGTATCTCCAAAGACACCTAGCAAATGAGTACAAAAGAATCATCCTTCAAATCAGATTATTGGAAACAAAGATGCAGGAGTTAAGACTAGAAGAAAAAAACCATTCACCAAAACAAACACACCTAACACTCTTATATATAATTGAACCAAACTATTTTAAAGAAGCCAACAAGGATGAATTTTGGAATAAGGTCATGGATGAAGAATTGGATCAAATAGAAAAAAAATGACACTTGGGAATTGGTTCCAAGACCAAAGAATAAGAATGTGATCAGTACAAAATGGGTTTTCATGAATAAATTGAATGAAGATGGACAGGTTACAAGGAACAAAGCTAGATTGGTATGTAAAGGATATGCACAGATTGAAGGAATCGACTTTGAAGAGACATTTGCCCCAGCTGCCATAATGGAAGCAATTCGTTTTCTTTTAGCTTATGCATTCTTAAAAAATGTTAAAGTATATCAGATGGACATAAAATCATCTTTTCTGAATGGGGAACTTGAAGAAGAAGTCTACATTGAACAACCAAAAGCATTTCAGTTGTCAAAGAACATAGACTGTGTGTGTAAATTAAAGAAGGCCATGTATGGTCTAAAACACACTCCTAGAGCATGGTACTCCAAACTAGATAAGTATCTGTAGTAGGAAGGGTTTAGAAAAGGAAGTGCAGACAACAACCTCTACATCAAGGTAAGTCAAGGTAATATTTTATTAATTGAAGTTTATGTTGATGATATTATTTTTGGTAGTGATGATGACAGGTTAAGCCAGAAATTTGCAAAAGACATGCAGAATGAATTTGAAATGTCATTACTTGGAGAACTATCCTTCTTTCTGGGACTTCAGATATGTCAAAGAAACCAAGGAGTTTTTATTTCTCAAACCAAGTATATCAGAGAAATGCTAAAGAGGTTCGGAATGGAATATTGCAAACCAGTTATCACTCCCATGCAAACCAGTTGTAAGTTGATCAAAGATGATGATTCAAAGTTTACATATCAGAGGAAATATAGGTCAATGATTGGCAACCTACTATATGTGACAACATCTAGACCAGATGTAATGCAGGCAGTTGGACAGGTGGCACGATTTCAAGTAGTACCAAAGGAATCACATGTATTAGCAGTAAAGAGGATCTTCAAATATCTCAAAGGAACAAAAGATTTTGGATTATGGTATCCAAAAGGAAAAGATCTATCACTTATTGCCTACACAGATGAAGATTGGGCAGGTTGTATTGATGACTGACGAAGCACCAGTGGAGCAGATTTCTGCTTAGGTGAGTGTTTGGTATCATGGCTAAGCAAGAAACAATCATAGGTATCTCTATCTATAGTTGAGGTAGAGCATATTGCAGCAGAAACATGTTGTACATAGGTTCTTTGGATGAAACAAACTTTGACAGATATATAGGTTGAGTATGATGAGCCCATTCCAATATATTGTGATAATACAAGTGCCATCAATATCTAAAAAAACCCAGTGATGCACTCCAAGACGAAGCACATTCCAATCAAG
>ML796208.1:216799-227807 GCA_009831015.1 Picea engelmannii
CCAAGTGACCTAGAAGATGTTTTTAAGGAAGCTACTTGGAGAGTATAAATAAGAGGCAAGGCTCTCTCATTTGAATCACACTTGAGCATATTGAATATATATAGGTGTCTGAGGTAACCAAATGATATCTAAGCCGAAATTCTAAGGAATGTGAAGAAAAGAAGGCCGAAATGCAAGGAAGGATAAATTCTTTTGATGGTGCTTTCTAAGGTATGTTATTTACAGGTCATCTCACCATTTTCGCTATAAATTTTTTTCAATAATTATTCAGATCCTGAAATTTGTATGAAAGTGAGAACACATATCCAAGTATCTGTGGTAAAAAATTCAGATTGTTGGTCATTGTATTTTGGGAGTTACACTCCATGGAAAATAGGGTCTATGGCCAGTCCTGAAACTAGTCAAAATCAGGTGTTTCAGGTAAAAACGTCATAACTTCTTCATAACAGATCCAAATTCATTGATATAAATTGTGTTGGTTAGGGTATAGTCTTTAGTATTTTTTGTAACATTTTTAGATCAATTCATCGAATATTTTGTGCAGGGCACGCTCTACAAGGTCTCTCTCTAGAATAAGCCATAATTCAGCAAGGTATGCCATTTTTTTCTATAACTCCTTTTATGAGAGGTTACAAGTAGTGAAACTTGGAGGAATTGCATAAAACACACTAAATAACATTTTGTATCAGTCTCAGATCTTTATATATTAAAGGTTCAAAGTTATGATTACTTCAAGTTAGGGTTGTTGACTAATCCAAAACTAGGCATGTGAGACTAAAGTTTGATGAAAATGCTAGTCTCTTGTTTTTAAAGTTAAGGAAGGTTTGCAAGAATATGATCATATACACCAGGTCTATTACAGAGCTACAAATCATATTTGGATGATGAAATTAATGAGGTCTTTTGGTTGTGGTACATGTTGAGTACATGGTTGAGACAAGTAGTTGATGAGTTGGCGCACATACATGATGTGTATAGTTGATGATGTTGGTACATATTGATGACTCATAGTTGATGAGTAGTTGACACATGATTGGTACATACTTGGTACATGGTTGGATGCACTTGTTTATGGTACAGGTTGATTACAGTTTGGTGCATGGTTGATGCACTTGTTTATGGTACAAGTTGATTACAAGTTGGTGCATGGTTGATGCACTTGTTTATGGTACAGGTTGATTACAGGTTGGTGCATGGTTGATGCACTTGTTTAAGGTACAGGTTGATTACAGGTTGAGGTATAGGTTGATGCATGGTTGATGTACTTGTTTATGGTACAGGTTGATTATAGGTTGGTGCATGGTTGATGCACTTGTTTATGGTACAGGTTGATTATAGGTTGAGGCACAGGTTGATGCATGGTTGACGCATGGTTCAAATTTATTGGTACAAGTTTACAGCGGTATATCTCATAGTGATAGTGTGACAGTGGTTCCATCATTCTCCTTCTACTTCAGGGTGGCATGATGGGGCAAGGATAGGTGGTTGTAGACACCTTCCGGTTTTAGATGGAGAACATAGGGGGTTGTATCCTCCTTCTGGTTGTAGCCAGAGAATTGGGGAGTTGGATTTTCCCTCTGGTTGTAGCCTGAGAAACTAGGGGGTTGGAGCCTCCTTCCAGTTGCAACTGGAAAACAAAGGATGTTGGTTCTTCCAATGAATGTAATTCTTCAAGACATATAAGAAAAAACATTTCGTGGTTTTCTCCCGATTTGGGTTTCCACGTAAAACACTGGTGTACTCTGTATGTGTATGATTGTTCATTTGTTCATTTCTTATTTAGTCTGCAGTTATTGGATGATAATGCTTCATTGATATAACACTTGGATTATTTGGTTAAAAGAGATTAAATTTCTCTATTATTGATTCACCCCCCCTCTTAGTAATCCAACAAATATAACCTATATTAATTAATTTACACAATTATACATTAATTATTTTATACATTAAATTCATTATCAATAATGTATTTATTAATATTATTAATACAATAAGATATTTATATTTATATTAAAACATTAATATTACTAATTAATACATTAAAAAAGTATTAATACCTTAATAAATAAATTATTAAAGTATTAATACATTCATAATATAACTTATAATGTAAATTATTAATTAATTATTACATTAATTAATTTATACATTACTACATTAATTAATTTAATACATTATTAATAATATATTTATTAATATTAACATGATTAATGTTGCAGGGAACAAAACAAGTATAATATTTTCAAGGATGGGAAACGAGGGGAAGATGGCTTATGCTCGGTAAAACCCTAGCTGACACGGGCTAACACCGCTCAGGGATATGGTGATCAAGCATCTTTATGCATCGGATCTTGATGCCTGTCGGGGCACCCACATTGTGCAGGAGGCGAAGCTCTTGGCCGGGAAGGCAGATAGACAGGCCCTCGATGTGTCCATTGAAGAACCCATGCAAGTGGGTGTCAGAAGGTCCGAGACAGACCAGCAACAACCCACAGAGAAGGATACCGAAATGGAAACGCAACCAGTCCCCATAGATGGAGTCTTCATCGAGCTTCCAGCACCATGATGGAAGAAACATTTCATCTTGTCGATAAGGTTAGCAGTTGGCGCAGAAAAAACCGAGGAGGGAGGCTCCAACTCGTTCTCTGGCGAGAGAGAACCAACGATTTGGGACCATATCAATGCTGAGAATAGACTGCGGGTGCAGCAAGCGCTAAACCCTAGTTGCCACCGCTGCCTTGATCTAAAGTTTGAAATCCGTTCAACTAGCAGAGACCTCAGGGATATACGACTCTTGGGGGATTCTATGCCTTCACTCTAGTACAGGAATCTAGTTAAGAGTAGTGCAAGAGAGAGGTTTCATTCTGCATATCACGATAAGACTAGTTCCGAGATTGTGGCAAGTTTCCCCCTTTTTGTAAATACAATTGTCGGATCTTCTCTATGCTTATAGGATTAAGACTCAAACTTCATTTTTGAGCTCAAAACCCAAATCCACCAGGCTACAGGTACTCCGCCTAGTTTCTAACGACTAATCTTCAAAGGAAGACAACTTGGGGATGGCTCTCTGTTACAGTACTATGGGAATTTGAAAATGCAACCATTTCTCTCACTTCTCATTTGCGTGGAGGAGCGCCTTCAATCACTCATCCAAGCTCTTACAAGCATGACGTGAAATCAGGGACTTCTGCTCCCTCAGGGTTCAAGGCTGAAGCTTCAAAAGTAAATGAGCCCTTTAGATCTACCTTCATTGTGGAGCAATGCACAAAACCTCCAACAACATAAGTCGAAGATCCCCAAGTCTATGGCTATGCCTTTATCTACCAGACAAAATCCCTCATTTGTCGCTTCAACGGACTTTGGGCCTCGACCTATGTGTTAAAGGAATGGGTTAACAAGACCTGGTTGGAAGGTCATGAGTTGTTCTTCTTCTCCAAGAGGTTCTTCTTCGTCAAATTCTCCACATAATTTGAATGTCAATGCGTGCTAGAGAAAGGTCCTTGGTTCTGGGGCAGATCTGGTCTCTCCATGCAGAGATAGTTCCCCGATTTCAATCCACTGACCATGACAGCCATGACTACACCAGTCTGGGTAAGACTACCCAATTTACCCTTGCATTTCTATTCTTCATCTTTTTTACCCACCCTGGGCAATTCATTGGGAATATTTATCAAGATAGACACAGACAGGATAGTGAAAGGCTTCATCACTTTCGCCCGCATATGCGTTGAAATTGACCTCAATCAAGGGCTTCCAGATAGGATTATTATAGATTGGGATGAGGGAGATCCTTTCACATAGATGGTTTATTATGAGAACACCGCCTTTAGATGTCGCTCTTATCAGCAAATAGGTCACCTCCAAGCATCTTTTCCTCTATCTCCAATCCCTTCCTCAATTTCTGGAGCACAGAAAAGAGCCAATGGTTGGCAATGACCAAAATCTCACAAAATTCACCCAAACCCTTCCTCTGCCCACAAGAAACATCACAAAGATGCTCCAACTCCTCTAACTTCCTCAATGCCTCCGCAGGCCCCAAATTTTTCTCAGTAGCCAATTATTGACCCAAAACACCAGCCTGCGGCCTCAACATAAAATCTTGAAGATTCAGAGGTCATGATTCCAACGCCCGCAATTAATTCCTTACACCCACCTCTCAAAAATGGGGAAAAAATTGACACAATCATGATCACAGGCCAGCTCACAGGGACTCAGAGGCGTCCTCACGAATCAGACAACTCAAACAGTGACAAAGAAGCACCCTTGGATTCAGCAGCTCAAGATTACAACACTTCCTCAGACCATCTGGCTTTGGTGGCAAAAGATGTTGAACCTATCAACTCCTCTGGTTGGATTGATGTTTGTAAGAAAAAAGGTAGAAATAATCCTCACCGACCAACACAATGATCCGACGCTTTCTCCTTATATTGCAATGTTTCATCTTACTTTGCCCACACACTCTATGGGGCTCTCTTTTAGCATAGGCTAGTTTCAAGTGATTCCCTGTTCTCTTTCTGGGGGGTCTTCTCCCATCAGCAAATCAATGTATCACTTTGTACTTTTTTCATGGATTGAATAGAAGGATTCTCCCCCCCTCTTTTACTTAAAAATATATATATATTTATTAATGTTATTATTGCAAAAAAATATTAATATTAATGTTTATATTAAAACATAAATATTGATATTAAAACATAATTTTAAAGAATTAATACATTAAAACATTAAAAATGTATCAATACTTTAGTATTGCATTATTAAAGTATTAATGCCTTAATAAATACATTATTTCATTTACAAGGTCTATGCGTAACTATGGTTGGCCATGAGCATGGTTAATTTTGGTAGAATTTTGTTGACTTTAGGAAGGAAAGGTTTGCTATGGTTGCCATTGTTCATTATGGTTGACCATAACCATGGTTAACTTCCATAGACCTTCACCATGGTTAACTTATGTAGACCTTCACTATGGTTGACATTCACTATGGTGGACCTTGGTTGACCATGACCATGATTGAGTGTGGTTGACCATGGTTGACAATGGTTAACCATGTTTGATAGTTGTTTTTCATAGATAGCCATGGATGGCCATGACCATAGTTGACCAATACTACAAATGACATTCATTTAGTGAAATTTGGAAGTTTTGTCACATTATAACGACATGATATTCGTGTAACATTGAGAAAATGAAACTATGTTGATGACATTGTGATGACGAGGCTATGTTCATCATATCGTGACAATATGGTTATTTTTTGTGACATTGCAAGCGAGGGACTCAGTTCATCAAATTGCGACAACAAGATATTTGCATTACATTATGATAAGAGGATATTTGCATCACATTGTAATGACAGGGATATGTTCATCACATGTTGATGACAGTATATTGTTTGTCACATATCGATGACAATGGGGATATTGGGATGAGCGTTTTATGTTCATCACATTGCAATGACAGGTCATTCAAGTAAAAAGTGGAAATGTGATGAACATAAATTTCATATGTTCATCGTATGTCGAATGGCTATGTAATGAAAATAATACATTAATTTACAATGAGCATGCTTGAATATGGTTGGCCATGATCATGGTTAAATTTGATAGAAATTTGTTGACTTTACAAAGGAAAGGTTAACTATGGTTGATATGGTTAATTATGGTTGACCATGACCATGGTTCACTTCAATAAACCTTCATCGTGGTCAAATTTTGTAGATCTTCATTATGGTTGACGTTCACTATGGATGACCTTCACTATGGGTGGCTTTGGTTGACCATGACCATGGTTGACTGTGGTTCACCATGGTTGACAATGGTAACCATGTTTGACAGTTGTTATTCATAGGAGACCATGGTTGGCCATGACCATAGTTGACCAAGACTAGGTATGACATTCAGATAGTGAAATTTGGAAATGTTTGTCACATTGTGATGACATGATATTCGTGTAACATTGCGATGATGAAGTTATTTTGATGACATTGTGATGAAAAGGATATGTTCATAATATCATGACAATATGGTTATTTTCCTGACATTGCAAGGGAGGGGATAAGTTCATTAGATTGTGACAAAAAGATATTTTCATCACAATATGATGACAAGATATTTGCATCACATTGCAATGACGGGGCTATGTTCATCAAATTGTGACGACAATATATTGTTTTTCACACATTGAAGATGATGGGGATATTGGGATGAGGGGTTTATGTTCATTACATTGAAATGACATGTCATTTAAGTAAAAAGTGGCAATGTGATGAACATAAATGTCATATGTTCATCATATGCCGAATGTCTTTGTGACAAAAATAAATGTCATATTTTCATCACATAGCGATGACAGGATTATAATTTTGATGACGGGGCTATGTTCATCAAAGTGCGATGACACGACATTGTTTGTCACATTATGAAAATATGATATTTGTGTCACAAATAATGAGGATATGTTGATCACATTAGGGTGACAAGGATATGTTCTTCACATTGCAACAATATCGTTATGTTAATCACATTGTGATGAAGAGGTTATGTTCATCACACTGCAAAAATATGTTTATGGAAAGTCAAGTTCATCACATTGTGACAATATGGTTATGGCGAGTCATGTTCGTCACATTGTGACAATAAGGTTATATTCATGAAATTGTGACAATATGGTTATGACAAGACATGCTCGTCACATTGTGAATATATTCGTATGGCCACTCATGTTCATCGCATCGTGACAATATCGTTGTGTTTGTCACATAGTGAAAATATGGTTATGGCCAGCCATGCTCAACCGTTTTCAACCATGATCAACCGTAGTCAACCATGGTCATGGTCAATCAAGGTCAACCATAGTTATGTTCGTCACATTGCGATAATATGGTTATGTTTGTCACATTGTATGTTCAGTGTATAAGGCAAGGTTCGTCACATTGCGGCAATATGGTTATGTTCGTCACACTACTACATATGGGTAGGTTATTCCACGAAAAGTTTCCACGCTTCCACTAGTTTCATCATTTTTTTAAACAGGGCAGGATTTTTGTGGATATTGCCACGAAATTTCATTGCAATATCAACGAAAATATTAATTTAACCTAGTCAGGATTTTTCTCGCTATAGAGACAATCTTTCATGGCAATAGCGACGAAACATTTACCTATCTCATTTGTCAGTGTTAACGGCTAGTTGACTATTTTATCTATATATACGTGACTTTAAGAGACTTTGCGACACAATTGCTATAGTTGCGACACTATTCTTGGCTTTTGTTTGAGCTGTTTATTTTTTCCGTCACCCACCGATTGAACAAATCCAATTCTCGATCTACATAGCTTGGATTTTGAACTTTCAAGGTTAGTATGTTATTTTTTATTGATGTACTCATTTAACTTGTAATTTTTTTTTCAAATGTCCAAATTGCATTTAGCTTGTTTTTTCCTTGATAATATAATATGTGTGTACCATATTTCATGTCTTTGGTTTTTGGATCTAGTTGGTATATTCTATGTAAAAGGGTATGTGGATTCCATAATATTCTAGGTTTATGGAATCCACATATCCTTTTCCCTTCAATTGTAGCTATAATCTCTCTCTCTTTCCATTGATAAAGATATGGAATCTCTCTTGAAACTCAACCCTAATCGGTGAAATGATAGTAATTGATTGCTATATTCCCTGCTTTAGTAGGGACTAATAAGATAAATAAACACTAACCCTAAACTTATGTTAGTTGTATATGTCATTATTATATAAAGAAAACATTTGTACACATATGACCTTATTATAAAGATGTTATCTATGTCGTCATGATGTTGATCCTCTACACATATGATCACCTTATTATAAAGATGTTGAACTTATTATAAAGATTTAGGTCACCATAAATAAACATATCATAATTGAAAGGAGTAGCCAAAATATAAAAAATTGACAAGTTAATGTTTGGTATGGTGTAGGTAAGACAATTACTTGTCAGGACAAGGATTTGTCACAATGAACGAAAATGACAGGAAGCTTGCTCGGCTAAGAGAAACATTAGAGGTGAGGGGTGATGGAAAATGTTATTTCCCTTGCTATGATTGTAGAGGCTTTCAAAATAGAAGAACTTTAATAACAACAGCCCAAAAACATTGTAGGCAGAAGGGGCATGCCGAAGGGGGTTATGAATATCATCCCTTGGTAAGAGGATTCAATATTTAATGTATTCTCTGTAATAATCAGTATGTCATGAATTTTAGTAATATTTCTTATCAAGATTTTTATATTTTCTATGCACACTAACTTTTCTATGTTGTTTTTAAATATATAGATGATGCCCCCAAAGTGTCGACCTCCAGAGAGTTATTTTCCAAGTACTAGCAAAAATACTACTTTACATGGAGATGAACTTCAAGATCAGAATATTGAAGCTACTGATCAAGTTATTAATGATGATATGGATGGAGATAATGTTAGTGATTCAAATCAGGAAGATGAGATACATAGATTGATCCAAGATACACTTGCTCCAATGGATGAGGACAACCAGGATGATAGTCATGATGTTGATCCTCTACTCGAGAGGTCACGCCAACCTCTTTATGAAGGCTCCACAATAAATCTTTTATCTGCTATATTGTTGTTGGTGAACCTGAAGGTTTTGAATGGTTTATCAAAAACATGTCTCACATGGATACTAAGGTATTTAATTTGTTAATTATGTATGCTTGCATGTTCGCAAATACTTAAAACGTTCAATTTTTTCCTATATTGCTATTGTTTTCTAATTTGTAAATTAGTATATTGGATGATATATTGATGATCAATATTGTTTACATTCACTTATTGTTTAGAATTTTGTAGATTTTTAGGTGATGTTCTATTACCGACATCAAATATTTTTCCACGCACATATCGAGAAATATCCATGATTATGAAAGAAATTGGAATGGACTATCAGGCTATTGATGCATGTCCTAATGATAATATCATATATTATGGACAATATGCATTAGAAAATGAATGCACATAATGTCAAATAAGTATATATCGAACCGATAAAGCGTCAAAGGAGGTGTCTCGCAAAGTTCTTCGTTATATTCTTATAATTCCACGTTTCCAATGGTTGTTCAGGTGCCAAAGTATAGCACAGTTTATGGATTTCCAGGCAAAGAACAAAAGTTGAGACGATGTTCTTCAAATGCTTGCAGATGGTTCTGCATTAAACTACATCAAAGAAAAGTGGCCAACTTTTAAAGAAGAACCTCGTAATGTTAGATTTTCGTTGGCAGCTGATGGTGTCAATCCATTTGGAGAGCTTCGTTCTACGTACTTAGTGTGGCATGTTTTTGTTATAAACAATAACCTTCCTCCTTGGATGTCGATCAAGAGAGAGCACACAATGTTGGCAATGATTGTTCCAGGTATTTAATTATCTTTTATTTTCTTTAAAGAATGACAAAATATTTCATTTATTTGTTTCATGCATGGTAACTATTTATTTTATATATCACGACATCTAGATAAGTATAATTAATCATGCATTAGGTTGAACCATTCAGGTAGGTACCAGGTTAAAGATATGAACGTATATATTGAGCCTCTCATCGATGAGTTGTTGAAGTTATGGGTTGGCGTCACTATGTATGACATCTCTAGACCAATAGGGCAAAGACGATTTCAATTCCATGGAATACTATCATGGACAATTCATGATGCTCCCAAATTAACACATTTTTGTGGTATATTGTTACTTTATTTTTGTGATTTAATATTATATATATTTTTTGAAAAAATCATGCATTATTTTAAATTGTAACTCTAATTTGACGCTACATTTATTCATATATCTTGTAGGTCTTCAAACAAAGGGTAGATTTGCATGGTCAGTTTGTGGTCCTAGGATAAAATCTCGTCATTCAAGGAGTTTAGAAGGAAGTGTTTGATGAGTATAGGCATTTTCTACCTAAGAACCATAGTTATCGAACTACAGACAAAGCAAAGTTCAATGGTAAAGAAGAAAATGAAAAAAAACCACGAAGAATGACACCTCGCCTATGGAAGTTGGAATATATTAGAAATTGTCAAGGTACGCAAATTATTTATGTATGACCTATTATATAAATCTTTGGTTTATTTCATTAGTATTATATTCATTTTGTCCCATTAATTAGTGTTAATTTCAATTTGTTGATGTTTCATGAATGTTGTTAAGGCACGAATGGGCTTCCACGAGGAATGAAAATTTACCCGATCCAATTCAGTAGATTTCCATACTACGAGCACCTATAAATAGTTCATTTGTTTGATACAATGCATATCGGGAAGAACATAGCAGAATTGTTATGGCGAATATTAGATGGAAGGACTGACAAAGAGAGAATTGGAAAGATTTGTTGTGACATCTGAGAAGCTAATCACGCCTTGCAAAGTGTTAGTATTAATTCTAATGGCAATGGTCGTGAACAAAATACTAGTCTTCCATGGTTATTGACGGAGCAACCGAGCAATATTGTAAACGATGTCATTCAAAAAATTAGGTTTCCGATGGGGTTTTCGTCGAACATACAAAATATCTTAACTAAAAAAGGTGATTTTGGCGGGGTTAAAACACATGACTGGCATACATTCTGTGGTATACCTAGGGAGGTAATATGGGGTACCTAGGGAGGTACCCAATGGGAATGTAGTTATGTGTTATTAGTGGAAGTCATTTAATATATGAGAATGTGGTCATTGAATGTAAGGTGGACTAGGTCCACTATATTAATAAAGGCCCACTATGGTAGTTGGATGTAATAAATGTGAGAAGGATCTCTAGAAGGTTCCTAGGAGATAGGGAGAGCTATAAAAAGAAGTCTAGGCAATGTAATGAAACATAATGAAGAATATTGTGATTGTACAAGCAATGATTGCTTGAGGATTTTTATCCTTCCATAAGGATTAATATATGGTGTTACCCTACCTCAAGGGTTTTCTCTATTTCTTGTGTTCATGTTATGGTGAATGGTTTATGGTTTATTCT
>ML796208.1:274618-287834 GCA_009831015.1 Picea engelmannii
GGAATCGTTCCTCCTCGTGCAGGGTTAATAAGGCCTGTGCATTCGAATCCTTATTCTGGGTTCTTAGTGAACCTTTCCAAGGAGGAAATCTCGGTGAAGGGATCCCTACCGGGGCATTCCCGGAAGCAAATAAAGGGAAACAGCTTCCCGAGAATGGTTGGGCGTGGTTAGCTTCATTTCATCAACGTAATTCTTGCATGGTTTACTCGGTGTTAAGCATATGTCACCTCATTCATATCAAGCACTACGCGGACATTCTCATGCTGAAACCATTTACGATTTCACAGCTCTATGAGCCCATATCAACTCCTCATTATCAATTACTGCACAGATATTCTTACACAGGAAATATTTACAATTACACAAGTCTATGAGCATATGTGACAGCATATAAATGTCAAAATGCAATATAAGCAAAATACTTATCAAAATAACTTCAGCAATGGAAGCAACTGCTGAGAGGGGTGCTCGTTTCCACCCAACCATAGGCGTAGTGACTCCGAATGGATTTAACACTAGCCACCCCCGAGCTGAGACCACGATGTCTTGAGACCTGCTTCTCTCTGTCTGCCAGTGCCCAGGAGCGAAGGTTGCAATCCCCTCCTCTCTGCGATCACTCACTCTGCATAGAACTGCCAGAGTTCCCCTTGCGTCCGCCCTTTTCAATCGCTTCTGCCATACATCTTATCCTCTCAAGAGGTTGCGTGTGGCACGATTACCCTTGCACTGGTCATTCATGATGGCTCTACGGATAGGCGGTTCACCTCCCTATCCCTCATCAAGCCATCAACCTACCAGCCTGCAAGGCATTATATTCAGGGCTAGCGAGCCGCTTTTGGTTCTCCGGGCCAGTAGAGTCCAAAATACGGTATTTTAATTCTTGGTGGAAGTTAACGCCCCTTTTCCAGGTGCCCTCCACCACCATCGTGGTCTCTTTTCCGCACATCCCCTCTCAGTAGTTCTGCATTAAATTCAAACTGTCATTTACATTCATTGAACTCTTCCTACAGGTCCATTTACATCACATATTCATACTTATGAGTTTTTCCATAGTCCTTGGCCAGTTCAGTTATATTTACAATCCGGGGGAAACAGGGTGTTACAATTTCATTTTTAGAAAAGAAAGGCTTCAGAGTTGCCTTGATAGATGGATAAGTTCTTATGTGGGCTAAAGAAGAAACCTTAAATGAGGCAATCATCATTAGAAGTGAATAAAATGGCTTGTATAAACTAAAGGGTCACTCAGAGGCTTCCATGACCCATGCCATTGGAAACTCATGTGAAATTTGGCATAGAAGATTAGCTCACATCAACTACAAGGCTCTACCATACATATGCAAAGCGGTCATAGGTTTTCCATAACTCAAGGTTGACCATGAAGGCGTATGCAATGGATGTGCACAAAGGAAGAACATCAAGAACCCTTTTTCGAAGAGAGACATCAAAGCAGAAGGAGTCCTAGATCTCATTCATTTTGATGTATGTGGCCCAATGCCATCATCCTCCATTAGTTGGTATGTATATTATGTATCATTTAATGATGATTATTCTCATAATACCTGGGTATATTTTTTGAAATCTAAAGATGAAGTGTTCAACAAGTTCAAGGAATTCAAAGACTTGATAGAGAATCTTTCTGAAAGAAATATTACGATACTCAGGTCAGAAAATGTAGGAGAATATACCTCAAAAGAGTTTTTGAACTTCTGAAATGATGTTGGAATCAAGAGGGAACTCACCACTCCCTATAATCCCCAACAAAATGGTGTAGCTAAACGAAAGAACAAAACGAGAATGAAAGTTGTGAATGCTATGATCCATGATCAAGATCTTCCTATGTTCTTATGGGCAGAAGCAACAATGGAAACTGTATATGTGCATAACCGATTGTCCCATAGTGCACTTGGGTTCAAGACCCCGGAAAATATGTTCACTGGAAAGAAATCAGAGGTAAGCCATCTCAAAATATTTGGTTGCCCAGTATTTATTCATATACCGATAGAGAAGAGAAACAAGCTAGAACCTTCAGGAAAGAAGCGAATATTTGTGGGATACTGTGAGGTCTCCAAGCCCTTCAGAATCTATATACCAAGTCACCGTCACATTGATATCAGTAGGGATGTGACCTTTGATGAATATGCACCACTCAAGAAATCAAGAAAACACCAGCTTGAAGAAGTATATGAAGAGGAACCCATAATCCCCATAACTACAGTGAGGGAGGTTCCCAGAACCGCAGAACAAGTGAGGGAAGTCGTAACTTCCCCTAATGAGGAAACTATAGAATAGCATGATATATTAAAAGTTCAAGAACCTCCTCAGATGACGATCCTCTATAAAATAAATCCATCTTGGGCTAGAGGGATTATTCAAGATGGAGAGAAGTATGGTGTTCCCGAAGGAACTACGAGACAGGTAAAATGACCAAATCCATTCTCCATTTATATAGCTTTGATGTGTGATCTTATAGAGGAGGAGGTAACCTGCTTTGAAGAAGCCATTCAGAGGAAATAATGGGCAGATTCCATGACAGAAGAATACCAATCCATAATAAAGAACGAAGTATGTGAAAGAGTTCCCAGACCGAAGAGTAAAGATGTGGTATCCTCCAAATGGCTCTTCAAAATAAAACATGTTGTTGATGGAAGTATTGAGAAGTATAAAGCAAGATTTGTCGCTTGTGGCTTTTCTCAAAAGGAAGGCATTGACTATGAAGAGGCATTCACTCTTGTAGCCAGATACACTTCAATCAGAACCATCATATCTCTTGCAGCTAAGATGAAGTGGAAGTTACACCAGATGGACATGAAGAAAACTTTCCTAAATGGTGTCATCGAAGAGGAAGTGTATATAGAGAAACCTCAAGCATTTGAAGTTGAAAACATGAAGTCTCATGTCTGCAAATTGAAGAAAACCTTATACGGATTGAAGCAAAATCCTAGATCTTAGTATGGATAGATAAACAGTTTCCTGACAAGATTGGGCTTTACCAAGAGTAAAACAGATTCTAACCTCTACTTCAAGGTTATGAACGATGAGTCAGTAACATTACTGCTATATGTGGATGAATTATTCTTAACTGGAGAAGAAAAGATCATCACTGAATGTAAGAAGAGACTTGCCTCAGAATTTGAAATGAAGTACCTCGGCCTAATGCATTATTTCTTAGGTCTTGAGGTATGGCAGAGTCCAGAAAGGATCTTCCTTAACCAAGGGAAGTATGCAGTCAAAATCCTGAAGAGATTCGACATGTTGGAATGCAATTCCATGAATACATCGATGGAAGCGAAGTTGAAGCTTCTGTTCGACACTTCGTCATAATTGATTGATGCCATGCTATACAGATAGATTATTGGATCGTTGATGTACCTAACGAACACCAGAACAAACATTTGTTTTGTCGTGAACACCTTGATTCAGTTTCTGGTAGAACCCAGACATGTTCACCTAGTGGCTGCAAAACATGTGATGAGGTACCTTAAGGGTACAATAGATTGTGGTCTCAGCTATGATGGAGATCATCATTTCACATTGAGTGGATATACTGATGCAGATTGGGCAGGAAGTGTTTTTTAAAAGGAAAATCACTTCGGGATGTTGTTTTAGTTTGGGATCATCCATGATCTCGTGGCAGAGTAGGAATAAATCCAACATTGCTCTCAGCACATCAGAAGCATAATACATTTCTGCATGTTCCGCCAG
Source organism: Picea engelmannii (assembly GCA_009831015.1). Lineage (NCBI taxonomy): Eukaryota > Viridiplantae > Streptophyta > Pinopsida > Pinales > Pinaceae > Picea > Picea engelmannii. The sequence continues at coordinate 278,321 of ML796208.1, forward strand.
ATGCGAATCTATATGGATTTGAAAGTTGTTGACTGCTCTATTTGACCTAGAGATGGAGGCAACCATGATCCTATGTGACAACCAGAGCTGCATTAAGATGATAGAGAATCCTATATTCCATGACAGGTCAAAGACATAGAGATCTAATATCATTACATCTATGACATGGTGCAGAGAGGAGACATAAAGCTCTAGTACTTTAGCATGGATGAACTAGTTGCTGATGTGTTGACCAAGCCTCTATCTCGTGTAAAGTTTGAGCACTTTCAAGATAAGCTTGGTATAGTCCGAAAGGAACTTCCTCGAAAGGGGGAGTAGTTGTTGTGATAATACATCTCTTGCTTCCATCTTTATTGCTGTGACATAAAGCAAGACGATGTGATGAGACTAGAATTGTGCTTTCAACTTGACAGTTGCGATGTAAATCCAGTCTAGTATCCTTCTTCCATCTTGATTGTTGTGACGTAAAGAAGGACAAGTATCTTGCTTCCAACTTTATTTCTATGATGTAAAGCAAGACGATGAGATGAGACTAGTACTGTGCTTCTGGCTTGACAACTGTGACATAAAGCCAGTCTAGTATCTTGCTTCCAACCTGATGGTTGTGACGTAAAGCAATATGATGTGATGAGACTAGTACTGTGCTTCCAACTTGACAACCATTACGTAAATACAACCTAGTATCTTGCCTCCAACCTACTGGTTGTGACGTAAAGAAAGACGATGTGATGAGACTAGTATTGTTCTTCCGTCTTGACAGCTGTGACGTAAATCTAGTCTAGTATCTTGCTTCCATCTTAAGAGATGTCACGTAAAGCAAGACATTGAGATGAGACTAGTACTGTGCTTCCATCTTGAGAAGATATGATGTAAAGCCAGTCTAGTATCTTGCTTCCATCTTGATTGCTATGACATAAAGCAAGATGAGTACTAAGCTTCCAACTTGACAGCTATGATGTAAAGCCAATCCTGTATTATGATGAGCCAACCTCGTGTTGTGATGATGATGATGTATCGGTTTTATACTAATACATATTGATGCAGATGATGATTGCATTCCTTTGAGAATGACGATGCTGCCGATGAAGAAAACTTTCGATGATTTATAGATATGCTAGTTAGTTTTCCAATATGATATTGATGATGTTATCCTCTCACCCACTTGATGTTGTTGATGATGTTGTCCTCTCTCTCTCACCTGATGCTGTTGAAGAATACCCTTCTTGTTAAGGGGGAGTGTTCAAATAATGTAACTACAAAGTGTATTCTTATTATTACTTGATATATTATTCATTGGATCAATCTTGATTGTGGATTGATCATGTCGGCTATTGTAAAAGGACCAAATCCCCTTTTTCGGATTGGTCATAATGTAATTGTAAAAGGAAAAAGAAGAAGTCGGCCCCAACATATATCAAAGAGGCCTCGAAATATAATAAAGGTGTTTATAACCACCCAAGTTAAAAACTCGGCCCTGCCAGTGAAGAGAGAATTCACATGTGCCAAATTAGTATAAGTAAGGAGGCTAGTGCCTCACTTAGACACACACCTCACTTGCTCATTTGAGAGACAAGTTTTGGAATTGCAATTGAAGAAGAGAGAGAGAGAGTGCCGCATCTTTGGGAGAGGATCTTTTGTATTAGCTTAAGTTATCTCTTGGCATTGTATTGGCTATCTATAATAAGGAAGTTTTGTTGGGTTTTATTCCCATAGAGGGTTTCCCAGGATAAATGTTTTGTCTCTTGTGATTGTGTATTTCTAAGTGATCTTGTCTTATGTTGTTTTTATGTATTGAAATGCAAAGAACTATAATAATGGCTTAAACATTAACAGGGGTGGTGCACTGAAAAGGAGGCATGGGGGAGAAATTGGGGGGACAAGGCATAGAGGAGAGTCACCACCTAGATCTTAGCATAGAGGGGCGACATCTAAGGAGTGTTTAGAGCCCGTCTACAAGGGAGGCGAGGTGATAGTGAGGGGAGTGTACACAAACAACCAAAGGATGAGCATGAGGGAGGGTGGGGTCACATACAATGTCATTATGGTCGTTGGACTGTTGGAGCGTGGGAGCTTCAAAATAGTACAAAGAGTGTGTTGGTGTGGGGTAGGGGCCATGGGACTAGTAGGGGGTAGTTAAGGAGCATGAGGGGGGTGATGTGGCACGTGTCCAATCCTCGCGGCACATGTAGCGAGAGTGGGTGTGGGTTGCCATGTGGTCACCCGCATCCAGGGATAAATATGAAATTGTTAATACAGTTTATCATACACATTATATTTGTCACAAACATACACTAGCTCTTATCTTTTCTTTGAAGTGGATTTAATTGTGGTTCATATTAATTGTATCTAGTTGAATATATTTAGAGTATTGTAGTCACTAATTGGAATCCTAACACATAGTATTGTTAGATATACCATAGATTAATTAATTTATATTGTATGATCAGATGCTTCTATTTCACTCGAATAGGTTTACTTTCATTATTTGGGATACCCTCTGTGGCTTCTAGGAGTTACCCTAAAGTGTAGGGGAAAGTGTATTGATGTTAAAGTGGTGCAATTCCTCTCTTGTTTCTCTAGTTATCACCTACATTGAGAATTTTCATAATGGTTCTAGTTTAGGCGGTAATAGATGGCATATGATTTAATGTCTCATTTGTTATCGTAATGTGTCAATTTTGCAAATCCTTCATTCCTATATCAATTTATACTTAAGGGGGGGGAGGCTAGGATATCTAGACACTTCAAAGTTAGTTAAGATTAGCTTCATCTATGATGATTTTAATTAAAAATATATATATTTCTTTAGTATGCATTAGTATGCATCTGTAGTCATGTAATTTGATGGTTAATATTTGTCCTAGAAATATAGTGATATGATGGATCATATTTTCCTCAATATTAGAAACTATATTTATCCATGTCTTCACACCTAATTGGTCCATGATATATATTTAAATAGCATGGAGGGTCATTTTCTAATGATCAATTGTGAGAAACTCCCTTGTGAAATATTTTTACTTTTCATTAACATATTTCCTCAAGTTTCCACTTTGGTTGGGGCCATGAAATATTTCCTTCTTAGAGGATTTTAACCATCTAAAAACATTGGATTTATGATATTTTTTCTATTTTTGTGAGCGGCTACTTATGGTGTTTTTCCTATGTGGGAATACCTTGTTTTGTTGAATAAGGGGGTTAGGAGTACACATAAGAATGGTTTCCTCTATCTATGGGTTTTTCATAGCTCTTTATTTATCCTAAGAAATTCCAAGACCAACCCCCTTGAATTCAACAACGTCAAAACAATTGACATGACAACTCATAATAAAATAGACCCATAGTTTAAGTAGAAAATAAAATACAACCTCCATGTTATTTCACATAGGTTTATCAAATACCATGTGCCACCAATCCATCCATTTGTCCTTGAATGATTGGAATTTGTGATGGTCCATAAAAAGATGCATCTTTCTTTGAATAAGAAGTTGGTTGGTTTTAAGGTCAATAAGTAGTTGGAAAATGATCTCTTCCATAATATGGAGATCTATCAATTCCTCCTCACTCATGTTAGTTGAATAGTATCCTCTCATCATATATTTCTATTTAGATATATCGATTAATTGGTGATGGGAATGGCTAGTAGAAGAAACAATAGTGTAAAAGTGAAAGATTATATGGATCTCCACTATTTTTAATCTCACGACTTAGATTTCTAAGTTCACTTAAATATTGATTAATTATGTATGTGGATGTAATGAGGTGTTTTTGTTTTAAGATTCGGGGGTAGTTTAGGCTTTTTCTCCATCCTAATTGAATAAATACTACATTTAAACAATAACAAAAGAATTTTAAAAACTATCTAAATTTATATTGTTTAACTAATATAAAAATAACATTTAGAATAAAAGATATATATCTCAAAATACGAACTCAATTTTCAAAAATGATAAACACCAATTATGTGATAAACACCAATTATGCCAACCTCCCTTGTGGTTGTCCCCGTTCGATCACACACTTAAGAATAAAAAACAAAAAATGTGCACACAATTTAAAAAAAAATAATGTGTAGGTTGGAGGAATGACGAAAATAAGTATTGGAAAGATAGAGTTAGGATGGTAAAGTTGGGCACATAATTAATGTGATATGTAGGATTTAATAGATGGACAAATTATTAAATAAGCCTCATCCTACTAAGTTCCTATCATAATGGGTTTGAGAGCGCATTATGTATGGACAGTCCTATTACGATTAAAACTATAGTTTCTATAGCCTTGGTTGTACTAGGGTTAAATATTCTAAGTTTAAATAAAATGTTTAGTAGCATTTCCTGTTTTTGGGTTGAATTTGAAAAGCATAGGTGTGATCATAATGCATTTTCCAAAACAGGGTACGTATAAAATATGCATGTCACTTCAATGCATTGTATCTATATAATTATTTGGGGTCAAATATACAGTATAGATGTTCCATCATTTTAAGTAAAATATTAATTAGATTTACTTTGTTGTAATAGATATTCATAAATAAATTAGTTATGGTTCTTGATTGTGGAGACCACTCTTTTACAGATTCATTACAAACCCTTCAAGGGCATCTAGCAATTCTATTCATCAAGACTTAAGACTTACTTATAGGAGTTTATCATTTTCCACGATGGTGCTCAATGATGGGGTGATCATCTTCCACCATAGTGCTCAGACTTACTTATAGGAGTTTATCATTTTCCACGATGGTGCTCAATGATGGGGTGATCATTTTCCACCATAGTGCTCAATGATGCTTAATGATGGGGTGTTTTGATGAGTTTATTTAATATATATTGTGTTGGGTCATTAGGTGGTATTTCTAATTAGAGAGTTTGATTTAGGTTTTAATCATTGGATTTCTTGCATCAAATTTGAAATGTTATTCTTGGTTGGACATCTTCAACTTTAAATGAAAACCTCTAATGTTAACCTCCCTCGGTGTTTTAGAATCCAAGCCCTAATTTCCATCCTTCATCATGCTCCTCAACCATGAGCTTATATTGGAGACCTCACTTCCCAATATTAATAGTGGTGCCAAATTTGATTCCTCACTTGCTTTGATAGTAGTCTTGATCTAGGAGGCTTGTTTCATGGTGCCAATTGAAGTGAAAGGTTAGGTTGGGCTACTCAAGTATTATAATAATCAATTCATTTTTATTACACCAAGATATTGCTTCCCAATAATTCTTAATTTTATTCGTTCTTTGGATACTCTACAATAAACAATCCTTGACACTATTACCACCCAACATGTAATCAAAGAAGAGACAATAAGCATAGTACACCTAAGAAGAAACCATCCAAACAAACACAATGAAGTTGGCATTCATAATATGAAAGAAATAGGAACTATGCAATAATGAAGTTTCAAACATACTAAGCATTGAAAATCCTTGATATTGCTACCACCCAACATGTAATCAAAGAAGATATAATAAGCATAGTACACATAAGAAACAACCATCCAAACAAACACAATGAAGTTGGCATTCATAATATGGAAGAAATAGGAGCTATGCAATAATGGTATCAAACATACTAAACATTCTTGCAACAAAATATCTATCTCATTTCTAATATCTAATAAACATTCTTGCAACAAAATATCTATGTCATTTCTAATATCTAATATAGAGATCATAAATATTGTTTACCTCATGTATAATGCAATGACGTTGCATGGCTAAAGAACTACATTCTTTCGAATAAACACAAATGACAATAAAGATGTATGAATATGAATGAGTAGACCATTGAAAGTAGGATATAGTAATAACAGTTCAAAACTAAAGAACCAATGTTGAGAAAAAATAATATAGAAAAAAAATAAATGCAACGACATATAACTGTTAGAAGTAAACTATATCAACAAATATCTAAACACTTTTTAAATATATAAACACTTTTTAAAGGAACACATAAGAAAAGCAAGTGACATTTCATGTAGATTCCATATTAAACCAAAAAAATAAAGGGTGAACAACCTTATGACAAACACTTCCTTCTCTTCTCCATTATCCATTTTAGAAAAAAACTCAAACATATTCCTTTCACATATTTTAAAAGGATTGAATGATCCAATGCATGAATAAATATTCTTAGAATTAAGATTGTGCATAATGATATAGACTAATTACTCTCTACTTTCCAAGTATGCTACATATTATATCAAATCTGTGAACATAATATTATTAATAATCTAATTTTATGGTCATGACCTCACATAAAATTAAATCAATATATGCAACTATCTTGTTTAGTTGATTTAATTGCTGAGTTTATAAAAGTGTATGTACTCTATCATTTCATATTTATTCCAAATAAAACACATATACTTTTCACCATAAACTCACTCAAATTGTTCAACCATTAAAATTAGAAAAAGAAAAATAATTTTAAACCTCTATCATACTTTATTAAGATCAATAAGATAATAACTTGATGATGATGATGATGATGATGATTAACTTCTACGAAGACTATATTTGGTTTATGAGACCTTAACAAGCTAAGGGATTACTTAGATTCCTTTAGAATTTTATTTTTGTGCTAGAAAAAAAAAAGAGAAGTGTTCCAAGATCACCATATTTTTGTGAAGTTAGAAGGTTATGAAGGTTAATAGTGTGACAAATCTTTTCAAATTGAGCTTTGATATGGGTATATTACATATAAAAAAGGATAAAGGGTTTTATCATATTCATCCCTCTTAGTGTTACAAAGATGACATGTTTTTTCATTTTAGGGCATTTCGGGCATTGCCTAACATCCATTTTACTATGGTGCTTTAAAAATTTGTTCTTATTTTAGCAATGTTAATTTTATTCTTTACACTAGTAAGAACAAAGAGATACTTTTGATCTTACCTCCGCATAATAGTTTAATTTCATTTTACCCTCTAACTTTTTATTGCACCATAATTCCTCATTAAATTTAGACATATTAATATTTTTTTTATATTATCCTTAATGTGCATAATCATCTCTTCCTTTCTTCCCCAATGATTTAGTGCCATCTTTATCCCACCCCTAGTGAAGCCAAAGGCGGTTTTGGCTAGAGTTGGAATCGATTTTACGAAGTTTCTTGTCTACCATGTTGTTTGACTTGTTTTTATACATTAGGTACCTTCTCATAGCCATGGTCTTAGTGGCGGAAAGACACTATTGTACTAGCAGGACATATTAGGGAGTATTTCCATTAATTTTTACATGATAAGTTATAAAATCACTTTTTATCTAGTCTCTCTTTCTCCATGATTTTCTAGAGATAATGCACCCCCATACTTCATATCCATATAAAATAACATGAGTGAGCAGAGTATCAATGAAGATTTTCTACTTACAAAGGTTAGCTATTTTACAATTGTTTTGAATCACATAATAAGCTTTGGACCCTCCATTTTATCCTTTACTGAATGCTATAGTTCCACTTTACCTACAAGTCCGACACTTTCTATGGAATTATGAGGGAGAAGTGTAATTCCTTTGAGTTGAAAAGTGACATTTAAAAAAAAATATCAATAACAAAAAAAATATTTCAATGTCCCAAAAAATAGAAGATTTCAATCTCCACATTAAATAAAATATTCTTTTATAGAAAGACATAAATGAATGGAAGAAAAAAAATCTTGTTTCAGTACTTCAAATATGTAATTCCTTTATGAAGTTGACATGTAGCATTTAAAAACATTATTAATAACAAAAGAAATATTTCTATGTTGAATTAACTAAGATATTTCAATATCATATATATATATATATATATATATATATATATATATATAAAGTTGATATTGAATTATTTTATTTAAAAAAAAATCTTATTATATGATAGGTACTTTTTGCTTTCATATAAGAAGAAGATGTAATACCTTTTAATTCTTATTATGAATTTGATAACTAATATTTAGAAAAATATTAATAAAAAATAAATATTTCAATATTAATTATAAATAAAATATTGCATTGTCCATGTTAAGTAAATACTTCAATATAAACTTTAGCAATAGTCTAAACTTTTTATCTGTTGGTTGTTTTTCAGTCATTTTTTTAGTTTTCAGTAAGCTAAATCTATTTATGCATTCATAAATACAATTTAAACAACAAAAAATAACCATTTTATCAATTTTATATTATATGTATATAAAGTAAATGAAAATAAACAATTTTGTGATAACTTAAAAGAATGAAATATTTTAAAGTGAAAACAAAATTTAAATCTATAAACCACTGTTTGAGTTAAAATGGATCTCCTTAATACAATTCAATATTATTGTATTTTGAATACAATTATGAATATGAAAATTTTATTGTGCTTATTTTTTTTTTGGCATAGCATTGACTATTGATCACCATTAGTAAAGTTGAGCATGGTATTAATAGAGAAGAAATCCAATCCATCTCAAGGAGATAGTATAAGATGATGAGCTTTAACCAATTGCAGTCTTTTATAACCGACAATACGCGGAGCCACGCCCTCGCGAGTTGAAATGTGTAACGAGTCAACGTACAATCTCCCGATATCTAATTCTACTTATTTTATAATTTCATTTACCAAGACTATGGATGGCTACACTGGTTATAACAAGGGTTACTAGGTAGCATATATCTGTAAAATATAATAATGAAAGTATTGTTTATGGAGATAGGGAAACAAGAAGTTGATTAGATGGCAGAAATATTTATTACAATAACATTGGAAAAGTAAAGGCAGCAATAAAACTTCAAAGTTTTTGACCAATAAAATATCAGATAAATGAGATTTAAAACTAAAAATTAATCATTATAGTATGACAAATAAAGGAAAGCACCGACTGAGAGCACATAATTTAAACCAAACCATGTCGTGGAGATCAATATAATATAAGCATATGACTTTTTTTTTTTTACAATAGAATATAGTTTTTTTTTGTTATCTTCCCTGTGTACCATACGATATAAATATAAAGATTCATTTTAAAACCCCTAAAGGTTTCACATCTATCTCATTGGTTGTTCATTCAACTAACCACGGTGATTGTCTTGTGATGTAACAGTCTTCTCATATATTCCTTTCGGGCAACAACTACCACCAACCATGTATAAATTTCAAAGGACAGCACAACCTCAGATAACGACTTTCAACAGCGATTAATGAGTTTTTCTAGCTTTCATCCTACAATCAGACTTCTTGTCCAGTTTCATGGGAGGCTCTGTTGCTCCGGAAATTATATACATCTGTACACAATTGCAAGTTCCTCGAATTGTGAGCCATGCATCGTGGAAGCTAACGGTTGTCTGTTGGTGGCCCATCACATGCAGATGTTGGAATTAAATAGGGTGTATGAATGATTGAATCCCCTCGCTGGCATGAACTTTCGGCGTCGATGGAAAGCGATTATAGGTTGACAACGTTTTTCCGTTATGATATCACAGCTACGTGACGCATATTCTTCTCAGAAAACCAGATAGGTCTAGCCTCTAGGATTGAATGAGTTAATGTAATG
>ML796209.1:23216-37712 GCA_009831015.1 Picea engelmannii
TTTTAATGGAAGGTAGATCCATGATGTTGTTGGAGTGACCTAGGAAGGGTTACACAACATCAAAACTTTCTTCATTGTTTCTTTAATAATGGACTTACTTTATGTCAAGTTAAAAAGTTTCTTTGTTATTTCTTTAATAATAATTTTTTTTTTTCTTCTTATCATGTGAAGGTAATGTTATCATTTTTATCATATTTAAAGATCATTCTCTATGTCATGTTGTATATAGAAAAATGATCCTTCTTTATTTCATTTTGTCATTTTAATAATGAACTTTCTTTTGTTATGTCACTTGCTGAAATTTCTTTAATAACAATCTTAAGAGGGTCAAAATTGTTGTAGTAATTTTTTCCAAGCAAAAATATAATAATTTTAACCAAGGACTCAAATTCATGGAAGCATACATTGCTCAGGATTTTTATTTTAATAGGGATGAAATTTTCTATGAGGATGATAAGGTAAGGCTTAAAGAATTGGAACCATAAAGAGGAAATTTTTGGAATGTGAGGAAGCTTACTAGACATTAAAGAGTAGAGGAAAAATATTAACACCATTTGTAAGATGGAGAGACATGATTGTAGAAGTGTTAGACGGTTTAGAGACTTCATTGAATTAAGGGCAGATCACTTTAAAAAAACTAGTATAAAGAGATTGTAAGGGAAAATATAGTAGAGGTCATTAATCTAACTTCTTATTTCCATAGGTTTTTCAATGAAGAGATCAATGAGGCAATTATGGAAGAGGTCTCGAAGGAAGAGCTGAAAGATGTATTGGAATCTTCTAGAAGGACAAGATCCCAAGGCTGGATGGGTGGCCTGTAGAGTTTTCCTATGTTTTTATGATTTGATAGAAGAAGATCATTCAAGGGAAATTGATCAATCAAGAACTTAAGGATGGTGTTGGGTTTTTTCAATTATACTTTTATTTCTCTTATTCCAAAGAGGGACTCTTCTTTTTCTTTTGAAAAATACATGTCCATATCCTTTTGCGATTATATCTATAAAATCATTGTTAAGATTAGTGCACACAGAATAAAGGTAGTTTTTCATAATCCATCTCACATGAGCAAGATTTTTATTTTTTTATGGGAGGTAGATTCATGATGTTGTTGGAGTGACCCAAGAAGGGTTGCACACCATCAAAACTAAAAAGTAGTCTTCTATGGTTATAAAGTTGAATCTTTCTAAGGTCTATTCCATGGTGACCTAGCTTTATTTAAGGTTGATGCTTCTCCATATACGGTTTTTCTTACCATTGGTTAACTAGATCTAAGGTTGTCTCTATTAAGAATTTTTTTATGCACCAATAAATAGATCAACCTCCAAGTTTTTTACTCCTTCCAGAGGGTTTGTGCAAGAGTGTCTTCTTTCACCCTTGTTTTTTCTACTTTTGATAAAGGGTATCAGTAGGGCCATCATTGAGGTGGAAAAGTAGGTACTATTAGAGGTTAAAATTGTGCAAGTCTATGTTTTTATCTCACCTTTTGTTTGTTGATAATGTGATTTTATGTAGCAATGGGTCTCTCATGGATGTTAGGAGTTTCAAGGATATTTTAGACTTGTATAGCTTGGTTGTAGAAACATAAATAAACTTGCGAAATTCCTCCATCTCCTTCAATAGAACTACCGAGACTCAAGAAATATTGATATGTGTTAGAAAAAAAATAGGATAAGGTGTGAAGCACATTTTATTAATTGATATGATACACTTATATATAAATTTATCTGACCATTGGATTCATCTTCCAAGGTCTCCTGGACTCCCGATGAATATTTGTACACACATGATGGTTCATATTATATCTCGTCGATAACCCTAACAGATTACGTTTCCAAAACTCCCCTCCTGAATCCGAAGGGGTGTATATGAGTCCAAGGTGAGAGCTAATCTCTGAAAGTGGGCAGCTAAAGTATGGAAGTGTGTAGCTGCTGATGGGTGAATGTGCTCTCTGAATATGGTGGTTTTGATATGACCAAAAACCGAATGATATGGTGGTTTAAGGAAGACCACAAACCAATCTGGTGGTTTAAGGATGACCACAAACTCTGGAACCCTTCTTTAGGCTCAATGGTTCCCGAAACATTTCCTAAGTTAGCTAGAAGCTGGAAGTTGATGTCTTCTGCTAATTGGAAGTGCTTTCAATGTTGGTTTAAATATGACCATAAGCTGTGATGTATAAGAAGATGAAAGTCTTCTATCAAGTGGAGGTTTAAGGGAAACCACAAACCATTGTTTAGTAGAAGTTGAAGGTCTTATACTAAGTGGTGGTTTAAAAAAACAAAAACCAATCATGCTCACTTGTCACCCTCTCTTGTTGTTGCTCAATTAATGAGACTTTGAAACTGGAAGTCTGACTATCAATCACTAATGTTGTTCCCCCCTATCAGGGACAAGGTGAGAAGATGAAAATCCTTTGATTGCAAGATGGCTCGATACTTGAGAATGAATTCCATGGTATGATTGAGATATCTTCTTAACTATTGATGACCATCACCAAGATGTCATCCATTCATAGTGGTTCTTTACTCTTACAAATGTCTTGCATTTGAAACACTTATCTAAAGGATGATTATGCTTTCCAAAATGCTCGCAAGGATGAAGATAGAAACACTGATCTTCCATGTGGCCAACTCGATAACAATGTTGGCATATAAGAATATCCTCTTGAACTCTAGCAAGAGAATGTGAACTTTGTTGGAGAAATCCAACACTCTGGAACTAGATTGGTTTGGTGTAATATGAATTATGAAAGGTGAAATCATTTTCATATTTGATATCGATTATATGCTTGTTCTCCTTGATTTCTTCCCAAGGTGTGATGATCTGCTTGGAAAGAGAAAGTTCATCTATACTTGAATCTAAAGCTATCTCACTGAGTGGCTCCTTTGTTGGTTTTTGGTCTGTATCATCATCATCATCTTTGAAAATAGGGTTTTGAACAAGGCCTAGTTCATAATGTTGTCGAAGATTATTTATCTCAAATGCGTCATGAAGAAGTTGATTTTGAGTTTGAAGTAATGTTGCTTTCACTTACGAAACTTGCAGGGATGTTACAACATACTACAAAGTGTTTTTGTTAAGTGTGACTGTATTTTCCATGGAAGAGAGGATTAGAGTGTTTAGTAACTCCAACAGTTCCTCAAATCCATCCATTTTAAAGACAAAAATAGACCTCACATGGTTTCTTGCAACTCCACCCTTTCACAATGCAAACTCAACTATGCAGACTAAAAAATGAAGGCAACAAATGGAGGGTGTCGGCTTCTACTGAAAATGCACCTATTTACAGAGAAACATAAGTAAAATTATGCAGGTGTACCTTGATTTTGAAGTCTATTTGACTTCCATGCCTTTGTTAGGGAGCTTGGGCTTCAAGGGTGCAACAACTAGTCCACCAAATGAGTATGGGCAAGAAGTGAGGTTGGCACGAACCAACAAAATGGGATAAAATCTACAATAATACTATGAGAAAAGATATGCCAATGGTTTTTACCAATGATATTGAGAATGATAAACAACTTAGGGTGTGCCAAAGGTCTATTGAATCTAATGAACGTAATGTCAATGGTATTGTTTTCCAACAATAGAATTCAAAGATCCTTCGATATAAGAGGCACATTAACAATTTTGGAGGTATATATCAAAATAATCCCTCTCACTTATGGACGAGGAAAATAACATCAATGGAAACAAATCCTTGATTACACTCAACCTTTCTCATAGGAACTCCCATAAACACAAAGAACATTCATAATCCTCACAGGATCCCATGTGCAAATTCTGATCTCACATTGTAGAGGATATGGACCTGAGTCTGCCCCATTGATTTGATTCATTTTGAACAATTATAAGACGAGTAAATGGCTAAAGTGCCGAGAATATCAAGATATTAAAGGACTATCCCTTGACTATGGATGGCCCCGCTACGCATGGAGAGATCACCCTTGAAAATGCATGAGGTGAAATGTATACTATATTCAATACAGTGCGTGCTAGTCACTCCAACTACCAACAACAACTATTTCTTGTCCATCATTGGTGGGATTTCCAGAAGGAAGATTGTCCACCATGCAAACACACTTGTACTTCTAGCGCCCATGACAGTGCCTGGTCGATTTCTTTGTTCATTTTCCAGCGTGAGATTCCAGGAACAAACGATCTATTTGACAAGTCATGTGATAGGGAGGCGTGAATTCAATGTTGGATGATGCGTGGAATATTGTGAGGTCATGTAAAGATCATCTTCCCCATTTTATCTTCAAGACGATTACATGGAGAGTGAGACTCACCGGAGGAAATGATTGGACATAATCACTCTTGTTTCAAGAACCCTCCCTCAGCATGGATCAACATGATGATGATAACATTATAGATGTGAGCGAAGGGTATTCTATGAAGAGTGGAGGAACTTGGGAAACACAACTTCTACCACTCGAACTCATGATGGCTTCACCTAGATTGACCTTGGGTCATATGCCCAGAGCTGCAAATGAGTTAGCTCATTAGATCTTCCTTTGATCAAAGAGCACAGATGAATGTTTCATAATTGAATTCATTCAAGGTTGCACGCAGGTGAATGAAGAAGAGGTGACATCGTAATCAATGTTGATAGGACACATACAAAATCCCAATTGATTGAAAATCGACGTTGAAGTAATATGAAGAGGATTGATGACTCTCTTGCATCAGAGTCCAGGATAAAAAAAGTTGAATCTTTTCAAATGTTGGCGGGAGGACTTTTTTCGATGAGAAACCTTTCATGCCCCTTGACCTCATACACACTTTTGGACAGGAACCAACTACAAGTGACCGAACCTGGGTGCACACAAAAAAATGGGAAGAAAAAAACTGTAGAATCAAGTACTAGAAACCATAATGCACAAACGAGGAAGGTCAAAGGTTTAGCTCAAAGAATGATTCAAAACCCTAACACCTACCAATGAAATTGTAACATAGCGACAAAATTTCTCCCATAGGGGCAGAATGACCTAGATGGGCATAGACTAACGCACATGAATGGACTAGAGATGTAAAGAGATTTTTTCTACAACGAGGGAAGAGGAAACACCCTAGAAAATAGATGGATAGATTTACACGCAAAAGGGAACAGACTGGAGACTAGAGAGATGCATTTCTGAGCACACACAGATGCTATGGATAAATACCATAGCTAATCATGCCCTAAGAACCAATAATTCTATGATACCACTGTTAGAAACACAAAATAGGATAAGGCGCGAAGAACATTTTATTAATTGATATGATACAATTATATATACATTTATCTGACCATTGGATTCATCTTCCAAGGTCTCTTGGACTCCTGATGACTCTTCGTACACATGACAGTTCATATTCTGTCTCATCAGTAACCCTAATGGATTACATTTTCAACATTATGCTTGATTTTTCCTTTTCAACTCATTTATTTTAACATTGGTTCCATGGATCTTGGTTTCCTTCAAAAACCAAATAACTATGGAAAAAAACACTAGGTTTGGGTTTATAGAAATATTGAAATAAGAGTCCCCTTGTGGTGTAATTGTTGTCTTTCTAGGAGTGGGAGTGTTACACACCAAAATGTCACACCCTAAGTGTCACAAAGTGATGTATACACCTTGTTAACTGTTGCATGCACTGTAGCAAGTGTCGTATGCACCTCACCTAGTGCCACATTCACTTTGCTAAGTGTCGCAACCCCTTGATGCGATAAAAAAAATTGCCACAATCCCTAAGTCATGTTGGAAGAATAATCCCCATCATCTAATAGCAGAAACACACCTTTTTATTGGAAATTTCAACCAATTTTGAGCATTTTAGAAGGGTGGTGCTCCCCTACCCATGTTGAGGGGGCGCCAATGCTCCCTCTAAGCCTACTAGGGGGTGCCAATGGAGCTATGTCTCTCACAAGGGGGGAGCACCAATCTTGTTAGAGGAAATTTTGGGATCTTCCACCTTTTCCTAAGGGCCAGCTCCGAATGGGATGAGGTTGTTGTGGTCGACTCCTATACTATGGCTTAATCTTAGGATCAAATCCCAACCTTAAGGAGCCATATCCTCAACCATATCCTTCATTATCTCATGGTGGTTGTACCTCTTAATCCTATATATTGAAGGTATTTCCAAGGTGAAGGGAGAGATTGGAGGTATCAAACCTTTGATTCTTTGGGGAATCCATTGAAGTATCATCATTTTTATCTTGGTTCATTCGTGCAAGGTCTGGACGAGGAGAGATTGGAGAAGTGTTGCATCATCAAGCATGATTTGTAAGTGCCTCTTTTGGCTTTCTAATTAATATAAACTTGGCCTATTCCCTTCAAGTTCATGTGTTCTACATTTGATTTTCTATTGTCGTTTCAGTATTCATAGATATATTTTCTTTATCTAATCATATAGAGTAGGAGGAATATTTCCTTTGCTAGTGTTTGCAGGACTTCAGTTGCAATGAGGAGATTAGAGATCAAGCCCATGGATTGTGTAATACCCTAGGCCGAGCCCTTGTGAAATGTACTGATGTTGTAGGCTGGTGAGCCAAGTATTGATAAGTTGGTAGGATTATGTGTTATAGGCCGAAGATCCTAGATGTTAAGGCCAATAAGCCTGATTTTTGTATGTGTAAGTATGCAGATCATTAATAAAAATTATACATCGCTGCATGTAGACTGACCATGAAGAAATAGTGATGGGGGACTGAGCTCCACTAGGTAGGGAAAGGGATGGGATTGAGAGGCTAGGAAAGAGGGGCTAAGCTAGAGGGCTGAACCCAAGGGAATATTATAATATATTCCTTAAAATGAAAATACTAAAGTGGGGAAAATAAACCCAGTTATCCTAAGTTCCTGGGAAAGGGAACGAGTGCTAAATGGAGTGCATGAAGCTCCAGAAAGACAGATGTCAACCTGGGCGCATGCAGTTAAAGCTGGAAAGTCAGATTGTTGGGGTGCTTCACTTTCCATTCTTCGATCCTTCGCCTAACTCGCTTAGCCTTTATCATGGACCTATGCATCTTTCACGCACCTTTGAAACTAGTAACCCGTGAGATGACCTGTGTTTTTCCAATGAATCACAACATATATATACTTACTAGAGCCGTGTTGTGCCTTATCGAATTGTGGTTGCTTCCATCCCTTGAATTGAGTTGAAGTTGGTTGAAGAAGTGGGTTGTCTGGTCCGTGGTTGAAGAGGCAGGTTGTTAGGCCTGTGAGCAGCTCTCTCCAGAAGAGAGAGTTTGCTGGGAAGTGATTTTCTCCTAGAGAGAGTCCAGCACCAGCTATGGAGCTCCAAGAATTCCTAATCTAGCCTGTTGCCGAGACCCTGAAAGGGAAGTGCAGCAGTCGATGGACTGTGGAACAATGAAGGTGCATATTCCTGAGGTGGAATAGGCATGTGGGGAATGAGAGTCCGTGAGTTGTGGGCGTAAGAAGGATCTTGGAGAGAATCCTTCCAGTTGCACTGTGCAGTCTTCTGTAACCTCAACCCAGTCTAGGATTCCTTTGCCCTAGGTGGAGCTTAGTCTGAGCTCGGGGGTGACCCACTATTGAGCATGATGAGAAGCGTGGTCTAAGGCTGGGAGGTTCTTGGAAGGTCTGCACGCAGTTGTAGGACCTCAATTAAAAGATAAGTATTCATTTCCATGTTCATTCACATGCTATGTATTTATATATGATGTTACATCTATGGGTTTGTCTGGATTACTACATGTATGCTTTTAATGTTATTTCTGCATTAAGATGTGTGATAGCATAACTCTGCACGAATGTGTGTATGGTTAGAATATTTTTTCTGTATGCTTATAGAGACAGAATGTTTTAGAATTATTTCTGCAAAGTTATGTGGTGGAATGGCCTGGCCTGTTGGTTTAAGGCCAGGAACGACCACAAATTGGTACCAGAGCTAAGAGAGACGTTCTATAGTGACATTTCTCAACCTGTTGGTGGCTGGGGATATGAAAAATTGGTATCAGAGCCAAGGTTTCACCACTGAGCCTGGATGGGCCATGTTAGTGGAAGCCGAAGGAAAAGTTTCGGAAAATAATTGTTGTCGAAATGGGTAAAATTCAAGTTCAGAGCCCATGGTTTCTACCCAGAACCTGGATGGGCCATGAACGAGAATTTCATAGTAGGAAGTCCAGAGAATTTTGATGTACTGAGTTCTAGAAGGGCGTTGAAAGAACACTCGGATTGTGTTTGGAAAAACAAGAGGTGTAGCAAGTTTAGGAAATGGACACAAAGAATGAAATCACAACATTCGTGGTGTTGGGCCATAGGATTTGTTAGGGATAAGGAGGGTCCTTCACAACTGTTAGATCTGGAGAAAGGTGTAGGAGGGTTTAACTGCAAGTCCTTCGAAATTCGTGACTTCGGCAAGGTTTATGGGTTATAAGAGAAAAAACTGTCGAAGCCCGAATTTCATAAGTGCCAAAAAGGATCTACATCGTAGATATGGGGGGGGAGTATTGACCATTGGATCGATCGAAGACATATTAGAGCCATCGGATATACACACAAGGGGTTGTGAGTTGTAGATCTCACAACAGTTCGTAACTTTGGAGTTCGATGGTTGGGAGATTTGGGGTGTGTTGGTGCACAAACTGCCGAGGCCCGAAGTTTCGAAACGACATGGCTTGCTGATGTCACTCAAAATGACATGGACACATGGGATGCGTGCCACATATTAGTGAGTTAAGAACCTTTGGATGAATGAGATGCTTGATAGAACGTGACACATGTCACCCTTCTAAGTGGGCCACATATCCACTTCTAATATTTCTCCACGTGGGCCGCCTCTCGGGATGGTGGGGCCTTCATGGTCACAGTGGACGCATGGTGCTAGAATGTGAAGTTCGAAGACTTGACACTCCAGAAGAAAAGGTTCATAAGGGAATGGAAGGAAGAAGTTTCAGAAGTTTCGTAGTGCTGAGGTGAAGAGACGTAATGATGTCACGGGGTTGACCTGGAATTATTCAAATATTAACAGTTTGGGAGTGTTGGGGATGTGTGGATGTGAAATCCTCCGAAGTCCCGAAGCTCTAAATATCCGAAGTCCCAGAGCTCCAAAGCTGGGAGTTCTATAGTAGGCATCAGTCATTGGATGTTGGGAAGTTATGGACCGTAGATCCGATGTTCTTCACGCGTTCTACCATTCGTTGTTCTCTGATGATGAGATGCGTGGAAAAAGGGGAAACCTCCGAATCCCTGAGCTTGAAGTTTCTAGGCTCTGGATAAGCGCCCAAATCATAAGCACTGGGTCACAGCCATGGTCCCATGCGAACCAAGGGCGAAAGAAAAGGGGCTAACACCTGAAAATTGTTACAGAATAGAACTGGGCTTAGAGATGGATGCTCGTGGGGTTCTTGACCGACCAAGACCTACATAAAATGAAATCTGATATTGTTTCTATTGAATCAGATTGGTTTATTCTGGAAAATTATTAAATTCTGATAGCCTGACAAAACTCAGTTGACTGCACATTTTGTAGAAATAACCATTGACAGAACTAGATCGAATTGTTCCATGGTGCAGAGAAATGGAGGGGGTACATAATGCTTCCAGTTCAGAGAATGAATCTAGAGGAATGGATTTCCATTTGGGAGTTGAAGGATCGAACTCCAATGGGCATGGAGAAGAGATAGATAAGGAAGGAAACATGATGAAAATCATTGAAATATTGCAGAAAGATGTCCAGACTCACCGAGCGGATAACAAAAATCTCATGAAAGCTAGGAAACAACAGGGAGAATTAAACATAAAGTTGATACAGAGCCTAGAAAGAACAAAAAATAAATTGTATAAGGAGACCGATTCCAGTAAATCAGGAAGTCATAAGTTCCCTAATGAGAAGAGAAAATCAAGGAGTGTTGGCAGGCACCATCATCACTCCCAAGGGCACTCCAAGAGGAAGGCCCACAGTAGTTCAAGCCCATCTCCTACCAGAAATCATAGGAGATTTGGAGTGGATGAACTGAAGAGTGAAATGAACAATATTAAACCTCATACGTTTGATGGAGAGCACCAGAAGGAGGAACATGCTAAGACATGGCTTCTTGGCATGAGAAAATATTTCCAACTACAAAATTACTCCTCTCATGCAAAAGGAAGAATTGAAATGTATCAACTGAAAGGAAAGGAATCCATGTCGTGGGATCAACTTGTGCAAGTGCAACACATTAAAAAGAAAAATGTTACCTGGAAGGAATTCAAGAAGTATTTCAAAAAGAAGTACTTAACTAAGATATATTATGACAAGAAAATGAAAGAGTTCTTTGAACTTAAGCTGGGAAGTATGTGCATTGATGAATATGAAATAAGTTTTTTGGAATTGCTGAAGTATGTTCCCTTCATCAAGGATGAGACAATTAATATTCAAAGGTATATGAGTGGGATGCCATATGTCATTAGTGATAAGATCCAATATGATGATCCTAAAACTATGGAAGAAAATATAAGGAGAGAAAAATGCTTATATGATTAGCAAAAAGAAAAGCCCACTTTACAGAAGGTTTGGGAGGACAAGAAGAAGTTCAAGAAAGAGCAGAGGCAGAAGGGAAACAAGCCTCCATTTTTCAGAAATAGTCCTCAAGGACAACCATCTTTTAGAGAGCATAGAATGGTTGAGGTAGGGGGACAAAGGCCAAGGCAGAAACCCATTCAATGTTGGGGCTGTTAGGGAGATCACAAGTATAGAGATTGTCCTCACAAAAATGGCAAGGTGTGAGTTGTCCACAATGTCCAGCAAGCAAAAACTGTGGAGGACATGGGCATAAATGTACCCAGGATGTATGCATCCCTAGACAACAAGTAGGCATAATATTAGTCACATATGATTGAAGTGGAAGGTATGATCAACAACCACACCATTTCTATTTTAATTGATTCAGGGGCTAGTCATAGTTATATAGATCCTAAGATGGTGGAAAGTTTGCTTTTTCCAAGAAACAAGCATGCAAACTTGTCTTGGTTGGTTCAGCTGGCTACAGGAGCCAAAAGAAAAGTTACTGAAATGGTTAAGTCATGTCTTATGGACATGAATGGACTGAGCACAAGGGAATATTTGAATATCTTTCCTTTAGGTTTCTATGATTGTCTAATTGGGATGGATTGGTTAGACCCACACCATGCTATCCTGGACTATCATCAAAAGGAATTTACTTGCTTGGATGAGGAAAGGAACCTAAAGAAAGTCCAAGGAATTCCAAGGATGGTTGTTGTCCAATAAATTTCAGCCATGCAGCTGAAGAAATGCTACAAGAAAGGTTGTCAATTATTTGCATCCCATATGGAGGAAGCACCTAAGGATAAGGTGTCAAATATGGAGGATCATGCAGTCCTGGAATATTTTGAAGACATGTTCAAGGAGGTACCAGGACTACCTCCAAAAAGAGATATTGATTTCTCCATAAACTTGATGCATGGAGCAGCGCCAGTGTCAAAGACTCCTTACAGAATGAGTACACCAGAGTTGAAGGAACTGCAAATGCATCTTGAAGAGATTTTGAAGAAGGGGTATATACACCCAAGTGTATCACCTTGGGGTGCCCCAGTCTTGTTCACGAAGAAGAAATATGGAACAATGAGATTGTGCATTGATTTCAGACAGTTGAACAAAGTGACTATAAAGAACAAGTATCTCTTACCGAGGATTGATGATATTTTTGATCAATTGAAGGATGCAAAGATATTTTCAAAGATAGATCTCAGGTCAGGGTACCATTAGGTAAGGATTAAATAGGAGGATATCAGCAAGACCACCATTAGGACAAGGTATGGTCATTATGAGTTCACAGTGGTGCCATTTGGGTTATCAAATGCACCCATTGTTTTTATGTGCTTAATGAATAGTGTTTTCAGGGAATATTTGGACAAGTTTGTCATTGTATTTCTGGATGACATCCTTGCATATTCCAATTCAGAGGAAGAGCATGAGAACCATTTGAAGATGGTGTTGCAAGTGCTAAGAGAGCATCACTTGTATGCCAAATTGAGAAAGTGCTCATTTTATCAAAACAAAATTCACTACTTGGGGCATATCATTTCAAAGGATGGGATAGAAGTGGATCCTGAGAAGATAGAAGCCATTAGAGAATGGTCAACACCAAAGAATGTGACAGAAGTCATATCCTTCATGGCTATAGCTGGCTATTACAGAAGGTTCCTTGCAGGTTTTAAAGAATAGCTTACCGCATCACTTCCTTGCAAAGGAAGGGGAAGAAATTTCAATGGATAGAAGAATTTGAAAGAAGCTTCCATCAATTGAAGTAGTTGTTAACTAGTGCTCCAATTCTGAAGATTGTAGATCCGAATGAGGATTTCGTGGTTTTCACAAATTCATGTAAAGAAGGACTAGGAGGAGTCCTCAGCCAGAATGGGTTTGTAATATGTTATGAGTCCATAAAATTGAAAGAGCATGAAAGGATCTACACCACTCATGATTTGGAGTTGGCAGCCATTGTACACACTCTAAAGAAATGGAGACATTACCTCATGGGAAATAGGTTTGAGGTGAGGACAGACCATAGCAGTCTGAAATATATGTTTGATCAACCAACTCTGAATGCTAGGCAGAGTAGGTGGTTGGAATTCCTCTGTGAGTATGACTTTGATATCAAGCACATCAAAAGAAAGGAGAACAAAGTGGCTGACGCACTCAACAAGAGAGTGTATGAACTACATGCTAAAACCATCAGCATGTATCAGATAGATCTTCAAGGAAGAATCTCCGAGGCTGCAAATTCATATTTGTAGTACATGGAATTAGTAACAAAATTGCAACAAGGTAAAATGCAACAGCAAATTGAGGATTATGAATTGGGAATTGATGGAATCCTTAGGTACATAAAAAGAGCCTATGTACCCAATTCTTAGGAATTGAGGAGTGCGATTTTAAAAGAGATGCATAATGTTCCTTATGCAGGACACCCAAGATATTAGAAAACAATTTCAGTAGTCAGGAGCCAATATTATTGGCTAGGCATGAAGAAGGAGATTATTGAATACATAGCTAAATGCTTGGAATGTCAAAGGGTCAAGGATGAACATAGACATCCAACTGGATTACTGCAGCCATTACCCATTCCTAAGTGGAAGTGGGAAGTGGTGACAATGGATTTCATCACAGGATTACCCAGAACAAACAAGCATCATGATTCCATCATGGTGGTGGTGGATAAACTTACTAAAGCTGCCCATTTTATTCCATTGAAGAATACTCACAATGCAGCTAATGTTGTTGATATCTATATGAGGGAAGTAGCATGATTGCATGGAATACCCAAGACAATTGTGTTTGATAGAGACCCAAAATTTACCTCAAAGTTTTGGAAAGGGTTATTCAAGGGGTTCAGAACGAACCTAAACTTCAACATAGCCTATCATCCCGAGTCTGATGGGAAAACAGAAAGGGTGAACCAAGTGATAGAAGACATGCTAAGGAAGTATGTGATGGAAAAACCATCTAAATGGGAGGATTATCTACACTTGGTAGAATTTTCTTACAACAATAGGTATCAAGCATCACTGAAGATGATCCCATTTGAAGCACTTTATGGAAGAAAGTGCAACACCCCAGTAAGCTGGGATAACCCAGTTGATAGGGTAGGGGTTGGGCCAGAGATGCTCAAGGAAATGGAAGAAAAAATGATGAACATCAAGCAAAATTTGAAGGCTGCCCAGGATAGGAAGAAAAGCTATGTTGATAAGAACAGAACTCACTGAGAATTTAAAGTGGGGGATCATGTATTTTTGAAAGTGAAAGCCAACATAAGCTCCTTGAAGTTGGGAAATTGTTCAAAGCTAGCAGCTAGATATTGTGGACCATTTGAATCATGGAGAGGATTGGTCTAGTAGCATATATGCTTGCATTACCTGTTGGATTACTAAGAGGGGGGGGGTGAATCAATAATAACGTAATTATAATCATTTTTCTTCAAATGTTATATCAATATAGAATTATTATCCAATAATGAGCAGTAATAAATAAACAATCACACACATGCACAGTACACCAGTGTTTTACGTGGAAACCCAAATCGGGAGAAAACCACAGAATGTTTTTTCTTATATGTCTTGAAGAATTAAATTCATTGGAAGCACCGACTTCCTTTGTTTTTAGCTGCAACTGGAAGGAGGCTCCAACCTCCTAGTTTCTCAGGCTACAACCTGAGAGAAGCTCCATCTCCCCAAATATTTCGCTACAACTAGAAGGAGGCTACAACCCCCAATGTTCTCTAGCTACAACCGAAAGGTGGCTACAACCACCTGTCCTTGCCCCATCCTGCCACCCTGAAGTAGAAGTAGAATGATGGAACCACTGTCACACTATCACTGTGAGATATTAATCAACCTGCAATCAATCTGTACCATAAACAAGTGCATCAACCATGCACCAACCTATAATCAACCTGTACCATAAACAATTGCATCAACCATGCACCAACCTGTAATCAACCTGTACCATAAACAAGTGCATCAACCATGCACCAACCTGTAATCAACCTGTACC
>ML796209.1:39067-56232 GCA_009831015.1 Picea engelmannii
TTCCACAATTAAGCATGGGTTCTCTTACTCCACAAAGTGTCTTCCCGTGAGGGATTTCACCATAAGGGGACCACTTTGGAGTTCATCCATATTTACTTCTTATAAACCATGACAAAACAATAATGAGTCATATTTACATCAAATACTATTGGGTCCATTACCCAAACCTTTGTGCTATGGGTCTTTCTTCAAGGGTTGACATCAATGACAACCAACCTTAATCAACATTACCTACATCTATGTCTATACATAATGTATTTCATGTGTCTTTGCTTAAGAAATATATACATGATGATAATCATGTTATCAATTGGAATGTGATTCAGGTGGAGAAAGAAAGCACTTTTCGGGTGCATCTAGTGCGTATGTTGGACCGAAAAAGCAAGCAACTCTGGAATCAAGCCATAGGGCTTGTAAAAGTCCAATGGAACTGGTATGGTCCTGAGGTCTCAACATGGGATCATGAAGATACTATGCGGGTAGAGTACCCACATCTTTTTGAAGATTTTGAAAATCTTGTTGATATTATGTAAATGAGTTGCATTGAGGACAGTGAAAAAATAAGGGGAGGGGATTGTAATACCCTAGGCCGAGCCCCTGTGAAATGTACTGATGTTTCAGGCTGGTGAGTTGAGTATTGATAAGTTGGTAGGCTTATGTGTTATAGGCCGACGATCCTGGATGCTAAGGCCAATAAGCCTGATTTTTGTATATGTAACTATGCAGATCATTAATAAAAATTATACATCACTGCGTGTAGACCAACCACGAAGAAAGAGTGATGGGGGACTAAGATCCACTAGGTAGGGAAAGGGATGGGACTGAGAGGCTAGGAAATAGGGGCTAATATAGAGGGCTTAACGCAAGGGAATATTATAATATATTCCTTAAAATGAAAATACTAAAGTGGGGAAAATAAACCCAGTTATCCTAAGTTCCTGGGAAAGGGAACGAGTGCTAAATGGAGTGCATGTAGCTCCAGGAAGACAAGTGTTGACCTGGGCGCATGAAATTAAAGATTGAAAGTCAGCTCGTTGGGGGGGGGTTTGCTTCCCATTCTCCTATCCTTCAGCTAACTCGACTGGCCTCCATCATGGACCTCTGCATCTTTCATGCACCTATGAAACCAACAACCCGTGAGTTGACTTGTGTTTTTCCTATGAAGCACAACGTATTTGTACTTTCCAGAGCTGTTTTGTGCCTTATTGAATTTTGGTTACTGCCATCCCATGAACTATTTTGAGCCTTTCTATTGTCCTCACTTGCTGGAATTGAGTTGAAGCTGGTTGAAGAAGTGGGTTGTCAGGCCTGTGGTTGAAGAGGTAGGTTGTCAGGCCTATGAGAAGCTCTCTCTAGGAGAGAGAGTTTGTTGGGAAGTGATTTTCTCCTAGAGAGAGTCCAACACCAGCTACAGAGCTTCAAGAATTCCTGATCTAGCCTGTTGTTGAGACCCTGAAAGGGAAGTGGAGAAATCGATGGAATGTGGAACAATGAAGGTGCATATTACTGGGGTGGAACATGCATGCGGGGAATGAGATTCTGTGAGTAGTGGGCATAAGAAGGCTCTTGGAGAGAATCCTTCCAGTTGCACTGTGCAGTCTTATGTAACCTCATCCTAGTCTAGGATTCATTTTCCCTGGGTGGAGGTTAGTCCCATCTCGGGGGTGACCCACTGTTGAGCGTGATGAGCAGTGTGGTCTAAGGCTAGGAGGTTCGTGGAAGGTATGCACACAGTTGGTGGATCCCAATTAAAAGATAAGTATTCATTTCCCTGTTCATTCACATACTATGTATTTATATATGTTGTTACATCTATGGGTTTGTCTCAATTACTACATGTATGCTTTTACTTTTATTTCTGCATTAAGTTGTGTGATAGCAGAACTCCACAAGAATATGTGTATGGTTAGAATATGTCATCTGTATGCTTATAGAGACATAATGTTTTAGTATTATTTCCGCAAAGTTATGTGTTGGCATGGCATGACCTGTTGGTTTAAGGCCAGAAACGACCACAAATTGATATCATAGCTAAGAGAGACGTTCTGTAGTGACGTTTCCCGACTTGTTGGTGGCTGGAGACATGACATATTAGAGCAGTGAAGATGAACATCGCAACAAGGTATGCCACATTCTTCTTCTTTCTTTCTTGATTGATTGAGTTAGATATATAGGGAAAGTAGTAACCACTTTTTCACTTCTGTGTTTGGACCAAAGATAAGGGTTTTGGTCCAAAGGGGAGCTTAGCTTGTTCACAGGGTAAGATTTCTCACAACAGGGAGAGTGACCTTAATTAAGTTGGTGTTGGAATCCTTTCTAGTATGTCGGGAATCAATGGACTTTAACCCAATTGGTATGATAGAAAATATTAGAAGAAAGAGTTTTTTTATTTCTATGGTATTGCAAGAAATATAGGCAATGTATTCCTTTAATGAAATGGAGGAATCTTGCTAAGTCAAAAGAATTTGGGGGATAGGGGAAAAAAACTGATCTCTTACTCAAGAAATCTCTCATTGCCAAGAGCTTGTGGAGAATGCTAACTCATGAGGGGTTGTATAAGTAGGTTGTTATACAAAAGGATATTGAATCCCTACCCTTCAGGAATGGATAAGAATTTTGGTTAAGTCCACCTCAAATGTGTCCAATACATGGAAGGCCCCGGTTACATCTTTTCCCTTGATTGGTAAATGGATTGATTGGATGGTTGGGAATTGTGAAAGGGTAATAATTGGGGATGATCCTTTGGTTAAGGGTGGTGGTTCCTATACACTTCCTAAGGAGGTGATATAGTCTCTCTAGGCACAACGACATATTTTTTCACTTGATGAGGCTAAAAATCCTTTAACATCCTCTATGTGGTCTCAGGGTTATAAAACTATCATCATGATAGGTTTTGAAGGTGGCACAACAACTTCCATGTAACTCTTTTGTAGGTAAGTTGCAACAGAATCATATCCGACATAACAATGAGGATGTTAAGTTTTGATATATTATTAGGTTTCTTTTCAATTTACTAGATAATCATAGCATAGGTAGGATCACTGAGAGAAACACAATCACAAGATGCAAAACATTTATCCTGGGAAACCCCCAGGGGGAATAAAACCCAACAAAACTTCCTTAATATAGATAGCCAATACAATGCCATGACAATAAACCAAAACACTAGAGAATATCCAACACTGAGCAATGCACCTCTCTCTTCCTTCTTCTCCCAACTGCAACTCTCCAAACTTGCACACTTGATGAGTGAATGAGTGAGTGAGTGAACAAATGAGGTGCTAGTCTCCTTTATTTATACTAGCTGGTAGGCACTAGAAAGGTACCTCTTCACTGGGCATGGCCAACTTCTCTTCTTAGTGGTTAAAACCACTTTAATTAGGCATGGGGGCCGAATTCTTAATTATCATAGTATAGTTAGGGTTTGACCAATCCAGAAAAGGGGATTTAGTCATTTACAATGACCGACATGATCAATCCACAAAAGGGGATAGATCTAATTAATAATGACTCAATAATAAATAGAATAATATTTGAATTTACAATATTTCAACACTCCCCCCTTAACAAGAAGGGTATTCAAAAACATCATCAGGAGAGAGAGAGGGAAACAACATCAACAACATCTAGAAAACTGATTGGCATATCTATAAACCATCATAAGTTTTTCTCATCATCAATATCATCATCCACAACAAGGAGCTGGAATGACATCATCATCATCTACATCAACATGGATTAGTATAACACTAATACATCATCATCATCAATAACATCAACAACAATAGCATCATCATCACAACACAAAGGCTGGAGAAACAACATCATCACAACACGAAGGGTAGAACAACAACATCATCACATAAAGAAGGCTGGAGAAACAACATCATCATCATGGAGCAATAGAATGAGGCAGGTGTTACAACATTTTGTGGTACTCTGATCGTCCCTAAGAAGATTTCCAGGAATCATAAGATTCCCTAGGATATAAAATCCTAACGGAGCTACCACATTGTACTCTGACAGACCGTCCTTAACGGACCTTCGGGATCTTCCCAGAAATCATAAGATTCCCTAGGATTATAAAAATCCTAACAAAGCTACCACTACTAACCATAGCTAGCATATACATGCACAGGTACTCTGACAGACCATCCTTATTGGACCTTTGGGATCTGTCTAGGGATGATCATACCCTAGGATATAAAATCCTAACTGAGCTACCTTCTATTGGCCATCATGATACCATAGTATCATCAACATCACTCCCTCTTTCAAGGGAGGTCCTTTCAGACTATACCAAGCTTGTCTTGAAAGTGCTCAAACTTTACATGAGATAGAGGCTTGGTCAACACATCTGCAACCTGCTCATCTGTGTTAACATATTGGAGCTTTATGGCTCCTCTCTACACCATATCACGGATGTAGTGATACCGGATTTCTATGTGTTTCAATTTATCATGGAACATATGGTTCTCTTTCATCTTTATGTAGCTCTAGTTATCACATAGAATCACGGTTTCTTCCATCTCCAGATCAAATAGACTTGTCAACAACTTTTGTAGCCATATGGCTTCACAACTGGTGGAACATGTAGTAATGTATTCCGCTTCAGATGTGCTGAGAGAAATACTAGATTGCTTCCTACTCTACCATGAAGTCATGGCTGACCCTAGACGGAAACAACATATGGAAGTGTTCTTTCTATCAGAAACACTTCCAGCCCAATTTGAATTGGTATAACCAAGCAGTCCGAAGTCTTGATCTCCATTATAAAAGAGACCAAAGTACAACGTACGCTTAAGGTATCTCA
This sequence comes from Picea engelmannii, assembly GCA_009831015.1. Lineage (NCBI taxonomy): Eukaryota > Viridiplantae > Streptophyta > Pinopsida > Pinales > Pinaceae > Picea > Picea engelmannii. The sequence continues at coordinate 43,881 of ML796209.1, forward strand.
TCACATGTTTTGCAACAACAAGGTGAACAGGTTTGGTATCTACCAGATACTGACTCAAAGTGTTCACAACAAAACATATATCTGGCCTGGTGTTTGTTAGATACATCAACAATCCAATGATTTATCTGTGTAGCGTAGCATTAATAAATTCTGACGAAGTATCAACCAGGAGCTTCAACTTTGTTTCCATGGGTGTATTCATGGATTTGCACTCTAACATATCAAACCTATTCAATATTTCAACTATATACTTCCCTTGGTTAAGGAAGATCTTCTCTGGGCTCTTCCAAACATCAATACCTAAGAAATAGGGCATTAGGCCTAGGTATTTCATCTCAAATTTTGCAACAAGCTTATTATTACAATTAGTGATGAGATTTTCTTCTCCAGTTAAGAACAAGTCATCTACATACAACAACAATATAACAGGCTCATCATTCATAACCTTTAAGTAAAGGTTAGAGTCAACTTTAATCTTGGTAAAGCCCAAGCTTGTCAGGAAACTATCAATTCTTCCATACCAAAGTCTAGGAGCTTTCTTCAATCCGTACAGAGCCTTCTTCAACTTGCATACACATGTCTTTCTATCTTCAACCTCAAACCCTTGAGGTTGTTCTATGCACACTTCTTCTTCAATGACACCATTTAAGAAGGTTGTTTTCACATCCATCTGGTGTAACTTCCACTTCATCTTAGCTGCAAGGGCTGTGATGGTTCTGATTGAAGTGTATCTGGCTACATGAGAAAACGTCTCTTCATAATCAATGCCTTCCTTTTGAGAAAATACACGAGCTACAAACCTTTCTTTATATTTCTCAATACTTCCATCAACAACATGTTTGATCTTGTATATCCATTTGGAAGATACCACATCCTTCCTCTTCGGTCTGGGAACTATTTCCCATAAATCATTCTTTATAATGGATTGGTATTCTTCTGTCATGGCATCTTCCCATTCTTTCTTCTGAATGGATTCTTCAAAGAAAGTAGGCTCCTTCTCTATGAGATCACACATCAAAGCCATAAAACTGGAGAATGGCTTAGGTTTCTTAACTTGTCTCATGGTTCCTTCTGGGGCACCATACTTCTCTCCATCTTGAATAAGTTCCCTTGCCCAAGCTGTCTTTCTCTTGTGAGAGATCGTCATCTTGGGAGGTTATTGAGATTCTATCATATCATGGTCTTCATGAATCTCATCATCAGGGGAAACTGTGACTTCCCTCACTGGTTCTGCAACTCAAGGAGCTACAGATTCTTCTTCATATGCTTCTTCAAGCTGGCATCTCCTTGATTTATTGAGTGTTGCATCTTCATCAAAGGTTACATCTCTATTGATCTCAATATGATGGTAACCTAGTATGTAAATTATGAAGGCCTTGGAGACCTCACAATATCCAACAAATATTCCCTTCTTTTCTGAAGGGTCCAACTTGATTCTCTTTTCTTTTGGAATGTGTACAAATACTTGACAACCAAATATTTTGATATGGTTTACTTCTGGCTTCTTTCCGGAGAACATCTCTTCGGGGGTTTTGAACCCAAGTGCACTATGGGATAATCTGTTTTGTACACACATTGTTGTTCTTACTACTTCTGCCCATAAGTGCATTGGAAGATATTGATTATGGATCATAATCTTCACTGCTTCCATTATAGTTATGTTCTTTCTTTCTACTACACCATTTTGTTGAGGATTGTAGGGGGTGGTGAGCTCTCTCTTAATCCTTGCATATTTTCAAAATCTTATAAACTCATTTGAGGTGTATTCTCCTCCATTATCTATTCTGAGTATCTTGATCTTTCTTTTAGAGAGATTCTCTATCAAGGCTTTGAATTCCTTGAATTTACCAAACACTTCATCTTTTGATTTCAAAAAGTAAACCCAGGTTTTGCGAGAATAATCATCAATGAATGACACATAGTATACATACCCACTAAGAGAGGCTGATGGCATTGGGCCACAAACATCTGAGTGGATGAGTTCCAAGACTCCTTCTTCTTTACTCTCGCTCTTTGGGAAAGGATTCTTTATGTTCTTTCCTTGTGCACATCCCTTGCACACACCTTCATGATCAACTTTGAATACTGGTAGACCTGTGACTACCTTGCTCACATATGGCAATGCCTTGTAGTTGATGTGAGCTAGTCTTCTATGCCAAATTTCACATGGACTTTCGATGGAATGAGTCAAGGCTGCAACTAGTTGACATTTTAGCTTATACAAGCCACCTTCTTCTGTTCTAATAATAATTACATATTCTATGGTTTTTCCTTTAGGCCACATAACTTCTCCATCTATGAAAACAACTTTGAAGTCTTTCTTGTCTAAAGATGAGATAGAAAGTAAGTTCTTTGTCAAACTTGGTACAATAGTACATCCTTCATCTTCATTGGGGTTCTTGAATCAAGTTTGTAATCGGAATCTCCCACACCTTTGATAGGGTATTGATAATCATCTCCAAGTGTAACTTTCCGGGGAAACTTATTTTCTATAAGGATAGGGAGAATGTCTCTTTGACCTATCATGTGCTTCGAAGCACCACTATCTATGAGCCAAGTATCCTCAGCATGTGACACTAATCTTGAGAGGGTAGAGATTAAGACATAGTCTTCAATCTGTTCTTTAATCATCTTTGTGGGTGGCTCTTCATATTCAACTGTATGGGCATGGTGCCTTTTGTTTCTCTTCTTGTATTCTTCTCTTCTAGCTGGAAAATTCTTAGCAATATGTCCCATCTTATCACAATGGTAGCATTAATAAGAGGATAAATCTCTTTCTCTTCTTTGACCTTTCTGAAACCTCTGGAATCTCTTTGGAGGGAGAGGTTCCTTATGTTGATGAGTATCCTTATGGAAGTGAGACCTCTTATTTCCTCCTTTAGCATGAGCATCTAGGGCTTGATCTTCATCTCTTGAAAGTACTGCTTCTTGGTTAGCTACTCTTGCTTCTTCTTGAACACATTCTTCATAAAGATTGCCAAATTGTAGTTTTTCTTTTTTGTCACAAATGGTTTGGATGAATGCATCCCAAGGTCTTGTGAGACCATTAAGAGCTATCATTATGAGTTCATCTTCATCTAGGGTATCTCCAATTGCTTCTAGTTGGTCCTTGAATTGAGAGATTCTAGAGAAATGTTCATGAACTGTTTCTCCTTTTTGCATCTTTGTATTCTTGAGCTGAGTTCTCAAGTTCATCTTTCGGTTAATGTTTCTTCCTTCATACAACATGGTTAGGGAATCAAGCATTTATTTTGGGGTATCTTTAGATGCCACTTGAAAGATCAAGTGATCTTTGATAGAGTCTGCAATGATTCTTTTGGCCCTAACCATATCTTTCTGGTGCTTTGCTTTAGCTGTAGCATCTATAGGTTCTGGTACATTTTCTTTGATAAATATTGAAAGATCATTCTCCTCAAGAATGAGTACAATCCTATACTTCTAGGCACATAAGTTATCCACACCTTCTAACTTGTCAACAAGCTTGGTGCTTGTAGACATCTTGACTCGGAGCTAGGAAAATGACCAAAAAATGAAAGTGCTCAGAAATTAAATATGAGCTTAACAGGAGGTATGCTTGAATGAGGCGAGTAGGTTGGTGTAGTTAGATTTCATAAAATCCAAATTTTACCCTTTCAAATTTGAGTTGCGGAAATATGGACTGGTACTTCTGGTACTAGTTCTGGTTTTTTGGTTTTCTTGTACCAGTGAAAAATAGGGTTTCACTTTCTGAGAGTTCTGTCCACTGGAAAATTGCACTCAAGCTGCCAATGAGTTCTCTAGGATAGGGTGCACTTCCTTGATGAATTTTAGGCTAAAATTCCTTTTCAATAAAAAGCCCTAATTTTCTTGTATGGCAACGTTGATGTTTTTGCTTATCCAATGAAAGGTGCTCTCTTCAGTTTAGCTCTGATACCATGTTAAGTTTTGAGCTATTATTAGGTTTGTTTTCAATTTACTAGATAACCATAGCATAGGTAGGATCACTGAGAGAAACACAATCACAAGATACATAACATTTATCCTGGGAAATCCTCATGGGGAAGAAAACCCAACAAAACTTCCTTAATATAGATAGCCAATACAATGCCAAGACAATAAACCAAAACACTAGAGAATATCCAACACTGAGCAATGCACCTCTCTCTTCCTTCTTCTCCCAACTGCAACTCTCCAAACTTGCGCACTTGATGAGTGAATGAGTGAGTGAACAAATGAGGCGCTAGCCTCCTTTATTTATACTAGCTGCCAGGTGCGCTGGAAAGGTGTCTCTTCACTTGGCAGGGGCGACTTCTCTTCTTAGTGGTTAAAACCACTTTAATTAGGCCCATGCGCCGACTTCTTAATTATCATAATATAGTTAGGGTTTGACCAATCCACAAAAGGGATTTGGTCATTTACAATGCCCGACATGATCAATCCACAAAAGGAGATTGATCTAATTAATAATGACTCAATCATAAAAAGAATACTCTTTGCAGTTATAATATTTCAACAGAGGAGGACACATTAGTGTGTCTAAAAATATGGTGTTTGGTAATTATATTTCTTGCCTTGGATACAAGGCCATGTTCTTTGAAAAGGTGCCATGGGAATCCCATGGTGGTGGAAGGCTATATGGAAATTTAAAGCACCCTTAAACAATAGGGTGCTTTTATGGTTGGTTCTTATGAATATGACTCTCACTTGGGATTTTTTACACAGGAAAAGTTGGTAGGATCTTGGTTATTGTGTTTTATGCAGAAGAGCAGAAAAATACATAAACTACCTCTCTATACATTGCTATTTTTCCCAAAGATTGTGATCTCATGCACTGTCACTAGCACATGGTCCTTGCTCTTAGCAGGGGAATTCTATGGAATAATTTTTAAATCATGTGTTCAAGGATATAGGATAAAAAAATCACATGGATCTCTCCCATGCCATATCTTTGGAAAATTGGTTAACAAGAAATGCATTGATATTTCAAGGCAAGGACATTCCAACTTTTCAAGTGTCATCTTAGACCAAGTTCACCTATCTAGGTATATGGTCATTTAATAGGATCAATCCACCCAAATAGATCGAGGCCTTAGTGATTAATAAAACTTAGGTTTGGGATTTCTTTTATGGTCCAACTAAGTAGGGAAATCTTGGATTATATGGGGCATGTAGTATATTGTTCTTATACGATTCTAAAAAGATATGTTTTAAAGATGGGATTGGTGATGGTTCAAACAATTTTGTGGAATCAAATGCTTTGATGTTATTACTTTAATGCACTATGGAAAATGATGTTTCCCACTGACATGTTTATGTTGATTCTAAGCTTGTTATGGACTAGATGAATGGTAGGATTGCAATTCAAAATTTGGTTTCATGCCCTATTTTCGATCAGCTACAAAGGTTAGAAGAGCACTTTGAAAAGGTCTCCTATATGCACATTTTTAGAGAATTAGACATGGTAGTAGATTCCTAATATAAGTAGGAACTTTGTGGTTCTATTGGAGCTATAGTCATAATTGAGTAAAAAGAAGGTGAAGTGTTTCCAGTAGCATTCATACCTATTTATGTTTAGTTTATATAACCTTATTGATTTGGTTTTTGCTATGGTTGTTGGAGGTAAATTGATGAATTCTTAGGTTCTTTCATTCTGCTTCACATTAAAGAACTACATATGAATATTATGAGAGCATAGACTCAACTTGATTAACTTAATGATTCAACCTAATTTCACTCTTTTCTTACCAATATTGTGTAAAAGATAAAAAAAAAATGCAATTATAATAATGTTGTGCACTCACATGTGTTGTCGACTAAAGGAGGGAGAGGTAAGATACAATAAAGGAAGAAAACTAATGGAAATGTATAGTGGCCCTATTGAATTATATAAAAGAAAAGATTTCGAATATTTATAAATATTTTTCTACTCTTAGAGTAAAAACAAGTAGTAATGATCGTGTTTACCATCCTCTAAGACCAAGGATATCTATTTGACACCCCGAAAACCAATCCAAGTTGACATGTTCTTCGCCGCGAATGACGGATGAGGCCCCATTGATAAATCAACCCTTGGGTTTATTGTGTAATCATAAGTAAGGTTGTTGCCACTGGTGAAATAATAGATTCAATCAAGTTATTAATTTTCCATCCTCATTTTGTAAATGTGTTGAACCTGCACATAAAATATCTAGCTAGCAAATGACATACACAGTTTGCAGAGAAAATATGAGAAAAGAGAAGCAGAAGAGAAAGAATGGAAGAATTCTCATTAACCAAATGAATGAATGATCATTTACACATGATATACTCTGTATAACTCAACTAATGTGCATTGAAGGAGAAATCAATGCACCATAGTGGTGGTCTAGAGTGATTTGGACACACACCAACAATTACGAGGGTAAATTGGCACCTAGTCTAGTCTCTCAGGCAATTACGGGAGTGATCTGCCACCTAGTCTGAGTTAACTAGTCTCTTAGTCTTCAGTTAACTGACTGAAAAAAAGTGAAGTGAGGAGGAGATCAAGGAATCACAAGTAATGCACTAGTCTGGTGATAATCCCAAGGACAATGTGCATTAGCTGGTGATGATCCCAATGTGTCATCTAGACTCCTCTCAATTGATCTAACTAAAGTGTGAACTGTAGAGAATATTCTCCCTAAACTATAAGAGACTGAATAATGACTAATAAACATAGGGAAAACCTTAGGAAAAAAAAATCATAGGTGTGTGTGAAGTATCTCCAACACCCCCCTGAACATCACTATGGTGAAAATAAAGAATGGGTCCCGACAACGAGGCCATGTTAGGTACCCAAATACAAAAAATACACTAAAATAAATGAGGAAAGAGGGAAAACCTCATGGGAAACCCCCCCCTCAAAGTACAATGTATGTAGAAAGAAGAACTGATAGTTGCTAGGTAACTGTGTCCTTCACTCCAAGATGACTGTCCAGAGAATAGAACTTCTGCTTAGTGAAGGTCTTGGTGAAGATGTCTGCAGTCTGTTCTGCTGAAAGAAAAAGTTGTAGGTCGATGATCCCCTCATGTACTAAGTCCCATATGTAGTGCATGTGGATCTTGATGTAATTCATACGCTACCTCTGAACTATATCTCTGCAGAACTTCAGAGTGCTTTGGTTGTCACACCAGATGACGATCGACCGATGAAACTAAATGCCTAACTCAGTGAGAAAATGTTGTAGCCACATACCCTGAATGGTTATGTTAATGACCCCTTTGTACTCTGCCTTGACTGAAGATAGAGAAATAACAGTCTGCTTCTTTCTTGACCAACAGATAGGTCCATAACCAAGACTGAGTGAGTAACCAGATGTGGACTTGCGATCAATGCTATTTCTAGCCCAGTCAGATTCAGTGAACCCGATGAGGTCCAATGTAGAGTCTTCTACACAGTGAATCCCAAAGGTGATGGTGGCATGCACGTATCAAAGGATACGCTTTGCAGCCTTCCAATGTAGCTCATGCGGCTCCTGCATGAACCTGGAGACTGCTCCAACTGCATAGGAGAGGTCTGGTATGGAGTGTGTGAGATACAACAAGCTCCCCACTAGCTATCTATACAGTGTGTTATCATCTAGTGGAGTGTCCCCGCCATCCTCAAGTATGACTCCTGATAGGAAAGGATTCAGGGCAGACTTGCAGTCTATCATGTGAAATATCTCAAGGAGATCTCGTGCATACTTGGCCTGAGACAATTTGATGCCTGATGCATCCTGTCTGAGTTCAAGTCCAAGGAATAAATGTAGCAGACCCATGTCCGTCATCAAGAACCTGTCATGCAAAATACTCTTGACTGCAACAATCGTTGAAGTCGAGCAACCAGTGATAAAAAATCATCGACATACAAAACTAGGAGTAGAAGTGAATCAACCGTCCTGAGCATGTAAACATTTAGGTCTGACTTACAACGTACAAAGTTATGTGAAACAGGTAGGAGTCCATATTGGCATACCATTCCCTCGGGGATTTCTTGAGGCCATAAAGAGACTTCTTCAGTCGACATACCAAATATGAATCCTGCATAAATCCCTGGGGTTGCTCCATATATATATATCCTCAGAGAGATCGCCGTGAATAAATACATTCTTCACGTCCATCTAATGGACTTCACATCCCTTGTCTACCATAATGGAAAGCGCCAAATATATGGAATCCATCTTCGCTACTAGAGTGAAGGTCTCATCATAGTCAATGCCATGCACCTGCTGAAATCCTTTGGAAGCTAGCTTGGCTTTGTATTTGCTAACCTATCGATCCACTATGCTCTTGGTCCTATAGATCCATCTTCACCTAACACGTTTCCTTCCTGAAGAAAGGGGAACCAGATCCCAAGTCTGCTTCTCGAGGAGGGAGTTGTACTCCTCCTACATGGAAGATTCCCAAAAGGGATTTCCAACAGCCTTGCCATAGGACTATGGATCTAAAAACTAAACCAAGAAAATATGCATGGGTGGCATCTGTTTAGTGTTAGTGAGTGCAAGAGGAGGCTCCTCGAAATCAAATCGATTCCTCCTAGTATCAACTAGATCCCCAATAAGATATCCTGCATCTTGAAGAGTAGTCTTGACCCACTTGGGCCTCGACTTTGGCTCTGCATCTGTATCTACATGCACAGACTCCGTATCTGAATCATCTATATCCTCTGAATCATAACTCTCATCTGAAGAAGATTCGAAATGTGCATTCTCATCATCTCTGACAAGTGGAAGAACATAAGTTTCTGCATGCGGCTCTTGAGGTACATGCAAGACACTTTCCTCGAATTGGACACTACGCTCAATGATGATCCAATCCGAGGAAAGATCAATGAGTCTATATCCCTTCACACCATTGGGGTATCCAACAAAGATACACTCTATGCTCTGTGGATCAAGTTCCTTCCTCTTCTCAGAGGGAATCTTGGCCCATGCATGTGAACCGAAAATGGTTCACTTCCGTTTTGAGGCCGCTCCAAGCCTCGTAGGGGGTCTTATCCTTGACAGATCTATGGGGAGATTTTTTTTGGATGTAGGTTGCACAATTAAGTGCTTCAGCCCATAATCTCTTTAGAAGTGACTTTGCATGTAGCATGCAAGATGCCATCTCTTTTAGAGATCTATTTTTCCGCTCAACAACTCCTTTTTTCCATAGAGTATAAGGAACCATGTGCTGCAACTAAAACTCGACCTCATGACAAAGATTCTGTATCTCATGGTTGGCATACTCTCCTACATTATCTATTCAAAGGAATTTTATTTTCTTTCCTGATTGTGTCTCAACAAGGGCTTTGAAATCTTTGAGGTGTTGAAAGACCTTTGATTTTTTCCTAAGAAAGAAAAACCATGTGAAGCGTGAGAAATAATCAATAAAAATGAGAACGTACCTTGCTTTACCGATTGATTGATGTGGAAAAGAGCCGATTATATCACTATGGATCAGATCTAAAGGAAACGAAGTCTTCTGAGTCTTTCCTTTGTCGAATTTCTCTTGAGGGTGTTTTCGAAGAACACATCCCTCACAAATTCCTTTGGAGAAGTGGATGTCAGGTAGACCATCAACCATTATCTTCTTGCTAAGTTGTTGCATATATATGAAATTTAAATTCCCAAACCTTTCATGCCATATCCTACTGCTTTCATCAGCAAGGGTAAGTAGTAATGCAAAATCTGGTTCAATAAATTCAGAAAATGTGTAGAGTTTGGATTGATGTTTTACCTCACCGGTAGAAACCTTGGAATTGGTTTACATGTCATAGATATCCACTACATCAGGTGTGAATATGACTCTCTTTTTGGTGTTGGAGTTTGTCATCTGATACATGGAGAGAAGATTGACGAAAAGTTTGGGAACATGTAGCACATTCTCGAAGCTTCTGTTTGTGAGTTCAATTCTTCCTTTGTGGGTGACCTTTACTGGAGAGTTGTCCCCTATTAGAAAAGGAGGACCTTTACATGCATCCAATGAAGAGTAGACTTCTTCCGTGGCTTCCATGTGGTGTGATGCACCTGAATCTACGATCCAAGAATCGGGAGAGGAGTTGATGGCAATCAAAGAATGGATAGAATTTCCTTTCTTGGGATTCTAATCTTCTAGCTTCTTCTTCTTGGCACCCTCGGGGATGAAATCTCTAATGTTTTTTTGTTGACGTATTTGGGCCATTTGATCTATCTATTTCTGCATACATGCATATTCTAGATGGAATCCTTTATGGCAGTAAGTGCATTTCTCCCCTTTTCTTCCCTTTCCACCCTTGGATCCAGAGGCATCATTGAAGGGTTTTGAGTACCCTTCCTTCTTTGGATTTGCATGTGATTTCAATTTGTCTTTGTTTTTATATTTTTTATTTTTATGACCGCTACCATCATGCACAATAAGTGCATGTGCCTTTGGGCCTTTGATTTATTCCATGTTGATTGTGTCAGAGATTCAATAAAGACATCAAGAGAGGGAATCTTCCAGGTGGCTCTAGAGGTGAGCCTAACTGAATGAAATGTGGATACAAACACTGAGTATTCCAGACCAAGTTTGGAGAGAATGGTAAGAACCATTTTTTTCTCCTCCTTAGATTAATCAACCCCGCAAGCCTTGAGTTGCGACAAAAAATCCTTGTATTTGGTAAAGAAATATTGGAGATTATCGAAGGTTTTTGGATCCAAAGTGAGCAATTCCACCTCAATCATGTGTCCCCTCATCTCGTCCTATTTTATAAAATTCCCTTCCATGGTGGTCCAGGCTTCATTGGGGATTTTACAGGAGGATATGTGAAAGAGGAGTTCAGGAGAAATGAGATTGCAAAATAGTTCCAAACGCTTCATCCATTCGATTCAAATACTTGGATTTTTCTAAGGCTAATGTGGGTTCGGTCTTTGTGTCCATGGTTAACATGTATAATCCTCTGCCTTGAATATGCACTATCATCTTCTCTTTCCATCCAAATAAATTGTATGGTGTAAGAATTAATTCTTTTGGAAATTCCATTTTTCCATTGTCTTCAATATTCGGTACCTTCAAAAATAATCCGGTGTGTCTTTTCCCTAGCCGTCTATTGGCTCTGATACCAAGTAAATGTGTTGAACCTGCACATAAAATATCTAGCCAACAAATGACATACACAGTTTGCAGAGAAAATATGAGAAAAGAGAAGCATGAGAGAAAGAATGGAATAATTCTCATTAACTAAATGAATGAATGATAATTTACACATGATATACTCTGTATAACTCAACCAATGCACACTGGAGGAGAAGCCAATGCAAAATAGTGGTGGTCTAGAGTGATCTGGACACACACCAATAGTTACGGGAGTAAACTGCCACATAGTCTAGTCTCTCAGTCAGTTACGGGAGTGAACTGCCACCTAGTCTGAGTTAACTAGTTTCTCAGTCTTCAACTAACTAACTAAAACATAGTGAAGTGAGGAGGAGATCAAGGAATCATGAGTAGTTTTCTAGTTTGGAGATAATCCCAAGGAGAATGCACATTAGCTGGTGATGATCCTAATGTTGCATGGTGATGATCCCAATGTGGCATCTAGACTCCACTCAACTGATCAAACTGAAGTGTGAACTGAAGAGAATATTCTCCTAGAGGAATGTTCTCCCTAAACTATATGAGACTGAATAATGACTAATAAACATAGGAAAAACCTTAGGAAAAATAAATCCTAGGTGTTTGTGAAGTATCTCCAACACTTTTTCTATCTCACACGATGTTGAATAAACCAATGGATCTATGATTTTCTTTGCCATTTTGTTTTTTGGCTGATGAATGTATGTTAGGAAAGTATTCTAGCCTCCTCTTAAGCTCATATTTGTTCATTTTCTCCGAGTTATTTGTCAAGAAAAACTAGACTATAATTCCCATGTTTTAAAAAATCGTTCTTATGGCTGAAGCTTATTAAATATGCCTTGCCATTTGGCTTCTTGATGACCCCCAAACAACAATTAAAAACCTTATTTTTTTTAACATAAATTGCAAATACATCATCGTGCACCATCTTTCCCCTATAATAAATCCAATTGAAGCTTCATAGACCAATATTTTCTTATGTGATAGGAAATAATAATAATTTTAGACATTTGAGGGTACCCCCCTTTGGCCCGAGGACTAGCTTGAAGGCCTAGAGTGGTACAGGAAGGTGCTCCTACACATTATGTCCCATCATTGAGCCTTGTGTGAGAGAGGGAAAAACCTGTTCCAGGGACAACACGTTCAATGAGGGATTAAGTCCATTGTTTCCCCCCTAACCATGTTTATGCCTCAACACCCATTTTCAATGCACAATACCTACTGATGGCACATGTATCTCTCTGAGAGGACAACGACACCCTACACATTTCCCAAATGTTGGTTTAAGGACTTGTTCAAGGCT
>ML796209.1:64271-84461 GCA_009831015.1 Picea engelmannii
TTTTGAATTATTAGAAAAAGTCTTGTAATTGTTTACTTGTTGGTTTTTAGTTTTTACTTATTAGTAAATGGTTGTAACCACAAGAGAGAAAAGTGGATCTTAATTTATTAGTTTCTTATCCTATTTTCAAAGAAAAGTCATGTATAAATAAGAGTGCCTTCTCTAGTCCAAGGGGAGGACTCTTGGAGGAAATGTCCAATTCATGATGGAGTGAATAAAACATTTCAATATTTTCTCTTATATGGATTGTAAGTATGAAATTTTATTTTGTTTTATGACTTGATTAAATTCTATGATTCCCTAGTTTAATTTCCTACCATGAATTCTTAGGAGAAATACCTTGCTCCATGAGAGAATGGTGGTTCTTTATTTTATTTGTGTAATTTTATCTTGTAGTTAGCTTTCTTCATTAAATACAAGGATGGTGTGTTTATTTTCCTTAAGATTGATGTGATGGTTTAAATTTCTTGATTTTACTTTGAATATTTGTTTGCTTAATTTGCTTATGCATTTTATTTATCTTCTTTCTTTTAAATTTTGTCCAAGTGTGTTAACAATTGTGTGTGGTTTGTTTCCAAAATTTTTAGGAAGTTGTTAACCCTAAGATATTGAAAGAGTTGTGAATCCATAAGACTCAAATCTACGACTATGATATTTATGGATTAGGTTTTATATTGTAAGATTTATTTGATTTGGTTTATGCTTGGAAAAACTACGAGAGTTGTTAAGTCTTGACTCCTGGAAATGATTTATCGAGTGAATTGCATTTTGAATTTAGTAGGATTAGTTTAGTTTCCCATTCATGCACATATAGTTCCAGTGTCTCACAAGCTTACGAGCTCCCAGATTGATAATTTAATGAGCAACAATTAAGAAATCAAATTTCCCAACACCCCCAACCTTTTCTTTCTTTTCTTCCCAAGATGAGTTGGATGCTAAGCAGTTTCAATGGCCCAACTTCCTCTCCGTTTCCATCCAATCACCTCCTCTTTAGTTTGTCCATCATTTTCCACAAAGTCCACCCAATCCACGTGGAATATGCCATGTCATAACCAACAACCACATAGCTGGATTTACACTCCCCTGGGTTGTAAAGCTTCATGGTGTTGCAACAACTAAAATTGTGCATAGTGTTGCATCAACTGAATTTCAGCATCATGTTGCAACAGCTGGAAATGTGGCATCTTGTTGCAACAACTTAAATCTCAATACTTGACGTGTTGCGGCAACTGGATTTGCAACATTCGATGTGTTGCAACAACTAGAGTTACAACATTTATTCATCCCACATTTGCCAACTTGAAATTGAAATGTTTTTGGTTGATGCAGATTACTTAAGGCCAAAGATGATCCTGCATAAGATATCCTCGGTAAGAAAAAATGAGCTCCAACTCATGTGGTGGTAACGATATATTATATAGAGGATGGATATCCTCGTAGGCATGTCATCTCCTTTTCTCAGAAACCCACGATGCATCTTCAGAACTCCTATTTTTCCACTTAACTAGGTACTCGTAATATTCCTTATTCCTGGTCCTCTTGCTAACCCTCTTCTCTAATATTTTCTCTAATTCTCCAGCTGTTTTAACAAGTATCTGTTTCTTCCATTCAATCAAGTTAACTTGTTCATCATTCTCTTCTCCTTCATGAAACTCATACAATTCGGCCACATTGAATATTATAGAAATGCCAAGATCTTTTGTCAACTCTAACTTATATGCATTATCATAAATTATTCTCAAAATTCGACATGGTACAATCTTATTGTACTTTAGTTTACTATATGTATCTTCAGGAAATATCTATTTCCTAAAATGTGCCATTGCTAGCTCTCCTTCTTCAATTTTTTTTTTCTTCTTCGTAAAAATTCTTTCCATTTATATCTAACATTTCTCTTTTGTAGGTTCCTCTTGTCCTGCTCACGCATTTCCTATATGCTCTTGGAAAACTCACATGCATTAACACTCCTTTTGTCTTCCATATTCGACAATTTAACCAAATAAATAACTCCTTTTGGTGAACTACCATAAACAATCTGAAATGGACTCTTTCCTACATATTTTTTTAACGAAATCGTTATAAGAAAATTTATCCTACGCTAAGATCAAATCCCATTGTCCTGACTTCTTCCCACTCAAACTAATTAATAGATTTCCAAGAATTTGGTTCATGACCTTGGTCTGTCCATCCATTTGAGGATGATATGCAGAGCTATACAACAATTTGGAATCCATATTTTTCCAAAGTATCCTCCAAAAATGCCTTAGAAATATCATATCCATGTCAGAAGTGATACTTCTTGGAAGTCCATATAATCTCACAATCTCTTTGAAAAATAAAAGAACCACTTTAGTAGCATCACTGGTTTTTTCCATGCTATGAAATATGCCATCTTTGAAAATTTGTCCACTACAGCCATCACAAAATCATGACTGCTCTGCATCCTAGGCAATCCCAAAACAAAGTCCATACTTATATCTTGCCATGTGTAACACACCCAACCCCTTAAGTACCTTTTTAAGGGATGAGGCATCAAAATTCACTTTCCTTAATCATCTCGAATCCTCTTCCCAAGGTTCCCATCACCTTTTTCTCATCAAGATCTTTCCAACGACTATTACCATGCTCAAATCCAAGCTCTGGATCGAACGTTATGCCCTTACGAAGATCTTTAGTCGTCATTGGTCAAAGGCCACGTGGCATCCATGCGGGTCTGTCTCATTTGTACCATACCAAGTTCCCCGAAGTATCGGAGTTTTCAATGCTTCTGCATCTATTGGTGGAAATACATCCACCATTAAATTCAACGGCAAACCAACGTCCTCATTTAACACATAGGCTTACGGGAATTCAACATTTTGTTCTTTGGCATTGAACGCCCCTTTATCTTTCTACATGCATATCCTATGGAGTCCCAAACTCCCAAAATATTACCATGTAGCTACGGCCTTTGACCCATTTATCTTATTTAATCACACCACTTCAAACTTCTGGAGTCCCGAATTCCCGGACTCCTAAAGGGTCCACACTTACATGTGGCAACGAATTAAATGAAGGGGTAGGGATAGGTGGGTCAGGTCCTTTGACCGAGTTAATCCCCAACATTCTAGCACCCCAATTTTCCCAAAGTACCAAACTCCTGGTGGTTCTGGGTACTCCACTAGCTGTTAGGCCATGCAAGCATGTGCCAGGGGGATGACATGTGGCAAGGGCATAGATGACACATGGCCCCATCAATGGGTGACACGTGTGTTACACATTATTTTCATCATCCCTATGACCGTTAATGATGTAAACCTATTTTTAGTCTTCAGAGGGGTCAGTGGCCTGAGTTTTTGAAGAATGAAGGGAGAAGAACTTTTCCTGAGAAAAGAAGTTGCATTTTCCTTTGTAAAAACCCTATAAAAAGGGAAGTTCGCAGGTTGCTCTATAGACAGGGTGCGAGAATGCTTGATTCTCACAGGTTGCACCATATCTAGGTTGTGAGAGGTTCGCAGGTTGCTCTATAGGCAGGGTGCGATAATGCTTACACATGGGAAAAACGAGCGTTTTCTCGAATCTTCTAGAAGGAGAAACTTCCATGTTGAGGTGGCATCCGAATGGTTTGGATCTTACTCGCTTTCATGATTTAGTGGGATCATCCTAACCTCCTCACCTTATCCTCTTCAACATATAAAAGGAGAGGAGCTCTCATGGAGAAGGTTAGCTTGGAGCTTGGAGCTTTTGGGATTGGCTAAGTTGGATTTGACTTGAAATTATTAGCTTGGTTAGAGTGGTTTTTAGTTTTGCCTTTGTCAAGATAGATTGTGAATATTATCAAATCTATGCTCTCAGAATTCTTGGAGTGGAAGTGTGTGGGGAATGAAGGACAGTTGGAAGGGACCTTACGACATCAAGGCCATGGTTGTAATCTCTCTTTCACATTTAATATGATACAGTAATATGATTCTTTCCTATAAAGCTTGTTGTGTTTTATTGTATGACTCCTTGATCACATACATAGGTTTATATTGAGTTTATGCTATTGCTATCACTTTGGTTGGTTGCGTTCTTTTGCAGGTTCATCATTGTATGAGCGTTGGAATGGAGCTAGGATGGTGATGGCGAGAGGAAGTGACATTTAAACGGTATGTCACCCATACCTTTTTAGTTAGTAAATTCAATATCTAAAACTTAAGGAAAACGTCAAGTTTTGGTGTGTTTTTTTCTAGATCCAGGTGGATCTAGGGATATCAGTTCGTGTCCGCACCTACCGATTTGTCCAATAACAACGTGTCACATTCTAATGGGCTCATAAGGTCTGTGAAAGGCATGAATCAAGATGACATGTGGCACGTTGAATGTGGGGCCATGTCACCTTGAGTGACATCAACATGCCATGTCACTCTGGACTGACAACCTTCCAACACCCCTTGTATCTTGTTATCATCATAACATTTTTCGGATCAGGATCCAAGTCTTGGAGATTTAGCGAAAATCCACATCGCTATGGAAGTGTGATAGTTTGGGGGATAAAGTCTTTTATGGCAGCATGCAGACAAATATAGCGGAGGCACGAGACGTAGGACTCAGCGGACCATCAATCTTGAAGCAACCCGGATCAATGGCTAAGGCACATATCGTAGAATGAAACAATGCAGAAGATAATTATTCAAAGGCGAGTCGGGGAAAACTGTTGTGGTTTAAATCGTGGACGCATGGTGGCCTCAGAGGCAAATTGGGGAGAAAAGTGGTCTACCTAAAACCATTTTTTCCAACCCCCGATGTCGAAAGTTGTTGGGTCAAGGTGGACTGTAGATCTTAGAGTGAGCCAGATCAATGGCTGAAACTCATATCGACGATTTAAGTAGCGCAAAGATTAATCAGTCGAGGGCGGGCCGGGGAAAACTGTTGGGGTTTAAATCGTGGATGCATGGTACCCTCAGAGACACATCGAGGCAAAAAGCGGTCTACCTAAAACCATTTTCTCCAACCCCCGATGTCGATAGGAAATAATAAAAGGAGGACCCCCAACATTATTTTATGATATTTTGAAGCATTTAAACGTTCGAAAATTGGCGCAAAGCATCCATTTGAAAATCAAGCTCATAACTGAATCAAATTCATGCTTCCTTCACCACTTAACAGGTATTTTTCACCATGGCCGCTAATCCTGTTGTTTTATTTGTGAATGAACAAGGCATCTCCTCTAGAGAAGAATCCCTAATTGACAAAGACTCCAACGTTTTTGACACAGAGATAATAGTTTCGCCCGTTTATGTATCCATAATGAATTTGTTATACAATGTTGGAACGTGCATACCTTTCCTCGAAGCGGCTCAAGCCTCCATCACCCCTTACGTCGTAGAAGTAGTCTTTCCTTTCCCTGAATTTGTAAGCTGGTGTGCAGAGCGATATTATCAGGAAGAAAGAGTCATTTTTAATAAATTAGGGTTAGAGGTTTTATGTGAAATAGACAGTCCATTGCTCTGGCACACCCTCATTATACTAGAGTCCTCCCCCACAGTGTCAGAGCCCTTCAAGGAACAAAAAATGATCACAATTTATAGAGAGTGCCCACCAGAAGTAAAAACCCTATTTTCGTAGACCATTTTCAAGCCTGAACACCATTCAGAGAGTTTGTCGTTGCTTGCCAATGTAAGCGTCATTGTCATCGAATTCCAGTGGGCTTGTTCTTTGCTAAGTCAAATTTTAGGGTTGTAAAATGACAAGTTTGTGGTAGAAGTCATGTTAGGTTTCCTGTTAATTTTCTTTATGTCAGAGTTTGGTTAGTTGGTCTGTGTCAGTTTTGAAAAATTTATTGCTGACAATATGCATCAACAACTGGTAAAATTCAATTCATTGAGACACTTCAGATACTACACGCACTTGCTGAGAATGTTTCTGGAATCTAACAAAAATGAATTTCGTGAGACCGCACTTATTTCCACTGAGTGTAAAAGGATCACCATTCTTATTTTCATCAACTAGATTATGTCCAGGGTGTATAGTCTTATTTTCAGTTCTGATCTGCCAAGGGTTCTGGAGGAAATGAAAATCTCTTTACAACCAAATACAGAGAGAAAGATAGGAGATTGGATGTTATTCATACAATCTACTGTGATTTGGGTATATGGCTATAAGGAAGGATATTATATTTTACCAGCCTTTCTAACTCCCAGAATCTTTGCTTTAGAGTTCATAAGACAAAGGATCATCTCAGAGACATAGCATTTTTTGAAAGTGCACAAGGCTTCTAACTTCAAGTTTCCTTTCATAGTTGGAACTTTTTTGGTAAAGAACAAGTCTTGTTTGCCTTAGATCCAATCCAAACTCAGTGAATTTGGGTTCACATAGTTGCAGGGGAGGAAATATGATCCACATAAGATCATATCAAAGAGGAGATTGGCGAGCAAACAAGGCCCCTATGAACATGAGCATGTTGAAGGATTCGAAAAGCTGGGTAATTTAGAAACCTGTGTAGATATGGAGGTCACTTTGCAGCATGATCAAAGAAAACAAACAGAACCATCTCCTCAGCAGAGCCCAACACATAAACCTTCCTCTAGGTTGGCTGTCAAAGTTGCTAAAATGAGTGTCTATAATAAGAGGAGTAGTTCGGAGGCCTTGGGTGCCAGTAGCCATCAAGAGACTCTCAAGAAAATGAGAATCACATCATCTCAAATAGTCGACTTGGAAGAAGAAGATCCCAAAGAGAAAAAATGCATGGAGATGGTGGAAGGTGCAACTGAGAATGAAGAAGATGTTACACGAAGCATGCCACAAAGTGAAAACAAGACAAAGGTTTTTAGCAGCAGGAAACACATATTTAGCCAGACACCTGGGGAAAACTATCAGTCCAAGGAATATTTAATGAACCAGTATGCTGTGAAGGGAAGTATGGCCAAAAGTGAAATAAGAGACCTTTTACCTGAAGTAGAGAGGACTTCCCGACATAAGGCTTCTTTACTCTCAGTCAGGGATGTGGAAAGAAATATGTTTGACATAGCAGTGGCTGATGATGATAAGGGGTCTGAGATAAAAATGCACTATGAAAATATTGGTGTCCCTGACAAAGTAAAGTTCATAGTTGAAGGCCCAAAATTCATCTTGTGATGCTCTTGGCTTAAGCAATTTAAATTGTGTGATTGTCTTCTTAACTAATTCAGAATTAATTTGGGTATTGATCTGATGCAGTTATTTGTTTTCTTTATCTTCCTACACTCTATTTAAATTTAATAATAACTCAGATTCATCACCTTGTTTAGCCTTTATCCTCTAGAGAGTTCTATTAGTTGATGCATTGTTTTCGTTCACTTTCAAAATTTTGACTCCATAGCCCTGAGTGTTCCTCCCCTTCCTTGCCTGCGACTTTATTAAAAACCCCCAAAACAAACCAAATCTAGCCACTTATTTCCAAAGAAATATGAAGTGACATGAGAGAGCCCTCTCTGAGTTGAGAAGGCTAGTGACTCAACTCAAAAGTTGGTTTAAACAATTACCTCTATCGTTTGTCTATCCAGCTAGACAAAGTTTACAGAGTGCTAACATTCTGGCGTTGTTTCCGGGGACGAAATTGAAAAAATTTCCCTGGGAAAACGACTTAAAGATTTAGTTTGATCCCTGAGGATGACAGTGGATCAAATACCTTATTGGTTGAGATTATTTTTACCTTGGAGACTCCATTACTTAGAGACCAGTTGCACTACACCGTATGAGATAGAAATCCTGGCTCTTATAAGAATTCACACTAGGAGCAACCAAGACCCTGAACCTGTAATCCCTGTGTTTGACCATGAAAAGCTCGTACATAAAAGAAAAGAAAAGTCAGTAACCCTCGTGTTGCGTCCAGACCGTTATTTGTCTTTACCCAAGGACGGATTGACTAGTATTGAAGACCTTGAGTTTGACCTGAAATTTGAACAATCTCTGTTCAGAACTAAATCTGAATCTCGTTTAGACGAGACCATCTTTGACGAAAAGAGATTCCAAGATTTGATTCTAGCCACATCTTTCAGGCCTATAGTGACCCCTGTTCGAAACCAACATCTTCTCCGAACCCTCACAACAACCATGGCAGCCAGATTCTCTCCCCTCATACTGCCTGCTCAATTGCATGATTTACCTCAAGACTAAAACCTAAGGATTAAACTATATGACGTTGAAGGTAATATATCATCTTAGAAGCATCTAGGCTGGTTCAATGATTTCATAGACTTTGAAGAAGTGGATTTTGGATATGTAAAAATGTGGTTGTTTACACAAAGTCTTACGGGAGATGTGAGGAAGTGGTTCAGAGCCCTTGCACCAAGTAGTATCGTAGATTTCGAAGCCTTTGAAACAAGCTTCCTTGCAAAATGGGGGGATAAGAAAAATCCCCTTCAGTTGTTGACCCAGTACAACAATATGAAGAGATCATCTGATGAAACGGTGCAGGAGTTTTCAGCTAGATTCATGAAAGTATATAATGCTATTCCTGATGAAGTAAACCCCCCCCCTAAGGCTGCTTAGCTCAAATATGTTGATTCTTTTGAAAGTGACTTTGCTTTATTATTAAGAGAAAGAAGATCTGCCACATTGGATTATATGACAACCGATGCCATAGAGGTATAAGTGAAACTGATGGCTTCAGGGAAGATGAAAACTAACTCTGGAAGGGACCCAAACAAAACCCAAGATAAAGCACAACCTTCAACATCACAAACATCAGAGGAAATATTTGAAGTAATGATGAGAAACATGGAGCAGATGATGGAGAGATTGGCCCTGGGTAACATACCTAACCCTAGTGAACAGGCTGATGGTCCACCTAGAAATCCGAGAAGACCATCCATTCCACAGATTAGACAAAGAGAGAAGAGAAACCAGGGGAATTAGACAGCTCAATCAGATCATGCAAATTAGGCAAATCAGGCAAATCAAGGGAACCAAGGAAATTAGGGGGAACAACAGATAAGGCCTTCTTTTCAAAATAATTATGTGAATGAAGATTACGATGGATATTTTGAAGACAACATGAATTGTTGTGATGATAAAGAAACTGAGGTATTTCTGACCAAATAAGAGCACGACCAGTTCATGGATGCAAGTGAGATCTTTCTGCAAGATGAAGAGGAAAGGGTATCAGTAGAAAGAGAAGATTATGAGACTAGATTGCAAACCGCCATCATGCAATTCCAAAGGAAATATAACCTCCGAAATCAAAAAGTACCTCCAAACCCTCCAAAGGGTAATCTTCCAAAGGGGAATCCCACCAAAGAAGCTCAGAATAATATACCTTCTTATAGTCAGCCCAAAAAATATTTCACTGGAAAAGATTCAGCTGCAAAGGAATCCACTATGAAAGATTCTGCTACAAAGGATACTGTGGAAAAGGGGAAGCAGAAAGAAGAACCTTAGAAGAATATATTAACTAGAAGAGAAATGGTCACCAAAGAGGTAGAAAAAACTCCATCCTCTTTTGATTTTGAAAGTGAGATGGCTAAGATAAAAATTTTGGTACCATTTAATGAATTGATCAGGAATAGAGATTATAGAAATTAGATCATCAAGATGCTTAAAATGAGACAAACCTTTGATACCCTGAACATACAAGATGATCACCCAACCATCCTATTTGGGCCAAGAGTAGAAGAAAGTAGTGAAAATGAAGAAGTCCCTCCTTTTTATGTCAGCTTGAAAATCCACGACATGACTCTACACAATGCTATGCTAGACTTTGGAGCATCTCACAACCTGATGCCCAAAGTGGTCATGGACTAATTAGGTCTTGATGTCACAATACCTTCTAAAGATTTATTCTCCTTTGATTCAAGAAAGGTGAAATGCCTTGGCATGATCAAAGACATGGTGGTTTCTCTGGCACAAATCCCAGCGAAGAATATGGTGATGGATGTAGTGGTCGCTGATATCCCTCCAAAATTTGGCATGCTGTTGTCCAGGTCATGGGCTACAAAACTAAAAGGAACCCTCCATATGGACATGTCATATGCCACTATTCCTGTCTTTGGTCAAGACATAAGATTGTACAGGGAGGTTTTGCTTAAATATATGGTCAGCAACAAATCACAACCTACCAATCATCCTATCTACTCAGTGAGTACTGAGTTGGGGTCCTCCATTTTCTTCAATGACCTGTGCTCTAGAGAAGAAGAAACAAAAATCGTCCTAGCCGACAAAGGTGTGATTGCACAACAGATGGAGGAATTTTTAGAACAACAGGGTGATGCAGAGGATCAGATATGGAAAATGAATTTTGACAGAGTTGCATGCATAGAAGGAGATGGAGCTGGCGTATGGAGAAATAATCCCAAAGGAGATGCAAAATTATGCTCTTACAATTTTTTTTTGAATGTACCAATAATATGGCCGAGTATGAAGTGTTAATATTGGGGTTGAAGGTTTTGGAAGAATTAGGTGCCAAAAGAATTACTGTACTTGGAGACTCTGATCTTAGCATAAATCAGATCAAAGGCATCTACCAAGAAAAACACCCCAGACTCAGGGCTTACAGAAATCTGGTACTAGACCTCCTTGAGAAATTTTCAGAATGCAATCTTTCAACAATTCCAAGAGAACAAAATTAGGTTGTTGATGCCTTAGCTACTTCAATAGTGGTGTTCAAAGTCCCAATTTTACCTGAAAAAAGATACAAGGTTGAAGTCAAGTATTGGCTAGTAGTACTAGACAATATGAAGCACTGGAAAGTCTTCGAGAACGACAAACAGATAGAAAGTTTCCTCAAAATGGAAAATGAGTTTGAGAATTCAAACATTGATGATGAATATTGCGATGATGAGGTGGATGCGGCTTCTTTCAAAAAAGAAGGATATTTTGACAATCAGATTGTTGGCAGAGATATTGTACAGCTAAAAATCAACATCATCCCCAAAGGCCTGATACCATTAGAATTTGTTTTTGACAATAACGACGTGGCCAGAAGTCCAAAGATTACAGTAAATGAAGGGGATGTGGAATATTTTAATATTGGAACTATGGAAGATCCAAAGATCGTTAAGATGTCCAGAAAGCTCAGTCCTGAAGTCAAAGAAAGGTATGTAAATTTAATGAAGGAATTCCCTGATGTATTTTCTTGGAGCTATGATGAGCTGAAAGTTTATGATACTAGTATAATCCAACATGTTATCCCAATAAAGGAAGATCACAAGCCATTCAAATATAAATTAAGAAGAACAAACCCTCTACTATTACCATTGATAGAGAAAGAAGTAAAGAAACTATTTGAAGCAAAATTCATAGTGTCCCTAAGGTTTTCCAAATGGGTGGAAAATCTGGTGCCCGTTAGAAAAAAGAGTAGAGAGATTAATTGTGTGTGGACTTCAGGAACCTGAATAAGGTATCTCTTAAAGATAACTACCCATTGCCCAAAATGGATCATATTTTACAGAAGGTGTTGGGCTCTCAAAAGATGTCAATGCTAGATGGTTTCTCGGGATACAACCAGATCATGGTGCACCCTGACGATCAAGAAAATACAACATTCACCACACCATGGGGAACATTCATGTACGCCAAAATTCCATTTGGACTTATGAGTGCAGGGGAAATGTTTCAGAGAGCTATGGACATAGCTTTTGCCGATGAAAAAGAAAAATTTATTGTTATATACCTTAATGACATTATCGTGTATTTTGCCTCAAATGAAGAACATATCAAGCATCTCAGGAGGCAATTTGAAAAGTGCAAGAAATTTGGTATATCATTGAATCCGAAAAAGTCAAATTTTTCCATGGAAGAAGGAAAGCTCCTAGGGAACATTATTTTGAAGGGAGGGATAAAGGTAGACCCAAGCAGATTTGAGGGGATCTTGAAAATTGACATACCCAGAAGAAAAAAGGAAGTACAATCCTTCCTAGGAAAAGTAAATTTCCTGAGGAGATTCATTCCTAATTTAGCTGAAATCATAAAGCATATCACCAACATGCTAAAGAAGGAAAATGAAATCAAGTGGATTCATGAGGCTAGAAAATATTTTGAAGACATTAAGGTTGCATTGACAAATGCTCCTATACTGGCTAGTCCAAATTTTGAGAAAGACTTCATACTATTCTCTTTTGCCTCATAACACACAATTGCAAGTGTATTACTCTAGAAGGATGACCAAAATTTCGAGAAGCCCATAGCATACTACAATAAGACATTGAGAGATGCTCCTTTGAAATATGACATCATGGAGAAGAAAGAGTATGATTTGGTCAAGGCATTGAAAGAATTTAGGGTCTACATTCTACATTCACATACCACTGCTTATATTCCCAACAGCTAAGTGAAAGACATCTTGGCACAGCCTGATCCTGAAGGAAAGAGAGGAAAATGGATTGCAGTGTTATTAGAATATGATATTGAAATCAAGCCCACAAAGTTAATAAAAGGACAGGGACTCACTAGACCGATGGCACAAACAAACTACGAACTCTTGGGAATAAAATTCACTGCAGATATGTCAGAAAATACAGCAGAGGAAGAAAGGGTGACTCCACAAATATCTCAGAAATTTCTTGACTCTACATGGTATTCATATATCATCGTTGTGTTGAATATTTGTAGGTTCCTCTTGAATACAGTAAAACAAAATCTAGATTCTTGAAACTGAAGGCAACAAAATTTTGTATAGTAAATGAATTGCTATACTGGAAGGATCCCGGGGGGATTTTATTGAGTTGTTTGATAGAAGAGGAAGCAGAGAAAATTATCAGAGAGTTCCATAAAGGTGACTGTGGAGGTCATCATTATTGGAAGACAACTGTGCACAAAATTTTGAGAGCTAGTTTTTATTGGCCTAGTATTTTTCTTGATGTTTATAAAGAATTTTCAAAGTGCCATGAATGTCAAATCTTCGATGGGAAAGGAAAATTGCAGTCTCTGCCACTAAAACCCATTTCAGTAGAAGCTCCTTTCAAATAGTGGGGCTTGGATTTCATAGGGGAGATACGTCCATCGTCCTCGGCTCAACACAAATGGATCTTGACTGCAACAGATTACTTTACTAAGTGGATCGAGGTTGTTCCCACCAGACATGTTATAGATGATGTTATCAATCGATTCCTAGAAGACAATATCCTGTCCAACTTTGGATGCCCAATCAAGATTATAACAGACAATGCAACGGTCTTCAAGTCTAAGAAATTGGATAAATTATGCAGTAGTTACAACATCACCCTTGGTCATTCCATGTCATATTACCCTCAAGGGAATGGGTTGGATGAGTCTTCGAATAAAAGCTTGGTCAAAATCATCAAAAAATTGCTGCAAGAAAATAAAAAGGCACGGCACAAAAAGCTCATTCACGCACTATGGGCTAACAAAATATCCCCAAAGAGATATATTAGCACATCTCCTTTCCATATTGTTTACGGTACATAAGCTATCTTTCCTACTACATTGGGATTTCCAGTGATGAAGTTGTTATAGGAGCAAGAAGAAGAAATGAATGCCGGCCGTAGAAGAGAGGATGAGCTCATCCGCGTACAATAGACCAGAGAAAAGGCCTTCAATAATTCCCAACTACGTCAAGACAAGATCAAAGAAGCTTTCGACAGATGTACCAAGGCGGATGACTTTGAACTAGGAGACTGGGTACTAAAATGGGATGCCAGAAATGAAGATAAGGGTAAACATGGGAAATTTGATAACCTATGGCTGGGTCCATTCAAAATTGCAACTTACCATGGGAGCAACGCCTATTTGTTAGAATAAAGTAATGGAGAACTTGCTGGAGGAGGGCATGTAAATGGAAGGTTCCTCAAGCATTACATTGTTTGAAAAATCATCACCCCACCATTCATTGTATATAACCATTTTACTTTTTCCTTTACGCATGAAAGATTGAAATAAAAACGACATGGTCGAAGCCCGAGGTGAAGGCCCTGAGCTATGCTAGGAAGATTTTAATTTTTGAATAAAGATCAGCAGATTCAGATCACATTAATAGACCACAACCCAATGGGTAGGCACTTATTCTTTAGTTCTTTGCTACCTCGTAGGGAGGATAGCATCCCCAGTTGGAGCCTATGTTATCATCATAACATTTTTCTGATTAGGATCCAAGTCCTAAAGATTTAGCGAAAATCCACATCGCTATGGAAGTGTGATAGTTTGGGGGTAAAGTCTCATATGGCGGCATGTAGACAAATATAGCGTAGGCGCGAGAGGTAGGACTCAGGGGACAGTCGATCTTGAAGCAGTTCGGATCAACGGCTAAGGCGCATATCGGAGAATGAAACATCGCAGAAGATAATTATTCAAAGGCAGGCTGGGGAAAACTGTCGTGGTTTAAATCATGGATGTGTGGCGCCCTCAAAGGCACATCGGGGTGAAAATTGGTCTACCTAAAACCATTTTCTCCAACCCCCGATGTCGAAAGTTGTTGGGTCAAGGTGGACCATAGATCTTAGAGCGAGCCAGATCAATGAATGAAACTCATATCAACGATTGAAGTAGCACAAAGATTAATCAGTTGATGGCGGGCCGGGGAAAACTGCCATGGTTTAAATCATGGATGCATGGCACCCTCAGAGACACATCAAGGCGAAAAGAGGTCTACCTAAAACCATTTTCTCCAACCCCCGATGTCGATAGAAAAGTATAAGAGGAGGACCCCCAACATTATTTTATGATATTTTGAAGCATTCAAATGTTCAGAAATTGGCGTAAAGAATCCATTTGAAAATCAAGCTCAGAACTGAATCAGATTCATGCTTCCTTCACCGCTTAACAAGTATTTTTCACCATGGTCGCTAATCCTGTTGTTTTATCTGTGAATGAACAAGACATCTCCTCTAGAGAAGAATCCCTAATTGATAGATACTCCGATGTTTTCGACACAGTGTTAACCGTTTCGCCCGTTTCTGTATCCAGATCGAATTTGTTAGACAATGTTGGAACGCGCATACCTTTCCTTGAAGCGGCTTAAGCCTCCATCACCCCTTACGTCGTAAAAATAGTATTTCCTTTCCCTGAATTTGTAAGCTGGTGTGCAGAGTGATATTCTCGGGAAGAAAGAGTCATTTTGAATAAATTAGGGTCAGAGGTTTTATGTGAAATAGGCAGTCCATCGCTCTGGCACACCCTCAGTATACCAGAGTCCTCCCCCACAGTGTCAGAGCCCTTTGAGGAATAGAAAATGATCACAATTTATAGAGAGTGCCCAGCAGAAGTAAAAAACTTGTTTCTGCAGACCATTATCAAGCCCAAACACCATTCAAAAAGTCTATCGTTGCCTTCTAGTGTAAGCATCATGGTCATCGAAGTCCAGTGGGATTGTTCTCTTCTAAGTCAAATTTTAGGGTTGGACAATGACAAGTTTGCGGTAGAAGTCATGTTAGGTTTCTTGTTAATTTTCTTTATGTCAGAGTCTGGTCAGTCAGTCAATTTTGACATATTTATTGCTGACAATATGCATCAACAACTGGTCAACTTCAATTCATTGAGACACTTCAGATACTACACACACCTGCTGAGAATGTTTCTGGAATCTAACAAAACCGAATTTCCCGAGACAACATTTATTTCGACTGAGTGTAAAAGGATCACCATGCTGATTTCCATCAATAATAATATGTCCAGGGTGTACAGTCTTAGTTTTGGTTCAGATCTGCCAAGGGTTCCAGAGGAAATGAAAATCTCTTTACAACCAAATCTAGACAGTAAGATAGGAGATTGGATGTTATTCATACAATCTACTGTGAACTGGGTATATGGCTATCAGGAAGGACCTTATATTTTACCAGTCTTTCTGACTCCCAAAATCTTTGCTTTAGAGTTCATAAGACAAAGGATCATCTCAAAGACAAAGAATTTTTTGAAAGTGCACAAGGCTTCTAACTTAAAGTTTTCTTTCATAGTTGGGCCCTTTGTGGTAAAGAACAAGTCCTGTTTTCCTCAAATCCAATCCAAACTCAATGAATTCGGGTTCACACAGTTGCAGGGGAGGAAATATGATCCAAATCATATCATATCAAAGAGGATATTGGTGAGAAAACAAGGCCCCTATGAACATGAGCATGTTGAAGGATTTGATAAGCTGGCTAATTTAGAAACCTATGTAGATATGGAGGTCACTTTGCAGAATGATCAGACAAAACAAACAGAAGTAGCTCCTCAGTAGAGCCCAACACAAAAACCTTCCCCTAGGTTGGTTTTCAAAGATCCTAAAATGAGTGTCTATAATAAGAGGAGTAGTTCAGAGGCCCTGGGTGCCAGTAGCCAACAAGATACTCTCAAGAAAATGAGAATCACATCATCTCAAATAGTCGACCTGGAAGAAGAAGAGCCCAAAGATAAAACATGCATGGAGATGGTGGAATGTGCAATCGAGAATGAAGAAGTTGTTACGGGAAGCATGACACAAAGTGAAAACAACACAAAGGATTTTAGCAGTAGGAAACACATATTTAGCCAGACACCTGGGGCAGTCTATCAGTCCAAGGAATATTTAATGAACTAGTATGTTGTGAAGGGAAGTATGGCCAATAGTGAAATAAGAGACCTTTTACTTGAAGTAGAGAGGACTTCCCGACATAAGGATTCTTTACTCCCAGTCAGGGATGTGGAAAGAAAGATGTTTAACATAGTAGTGGTTGATGATGATAAGGTGTTTGAGATCAAAATGAACTATGAAAATATTGGTGCCCCTGACAAGGTAAAGTTCCACAGGAATGTCAGCGACATGCTGTATTTGGATTATCTGAGCTTAGGTTTGAGAGTTACAAAATTGACGACACATGCACTCAAACTAGATGAACAATTGAAGCAGGAAAAGGCATCCAACAAACCCTGGATGACACAGGTCAAAAGGTTAGAATCTAAAGGCCCTCAAGGGGTAAAATATTCTCTGGATGAGAAAGATAAGATGATCCAAAGCCTAAAGAAAAATCTGAAAATGTCCCCTACAGATCACCCACAAACAATAGAGCTGACTGCTTTGGAACAGGAGAAGGAAACATTCAGACAAGAAGCACTCAATTACAAATCTAAAGTGCTGCAATTGGAAAAGGAGAAGGAGAATTGGCCATAGGCATAGGTACTAACATCCGATATGGCTGTCATTATGCCTGCTAATACAGAGGCTGGATCAAGCATTGAGGGGTTGGTCCAAGCTATGTCCCAGGTAAGATTAAAAACAGGGGAGATCAAGGGTCTCAAAGAGGTCATAGAAAAGTTGAAACAAGAGCTGAAAGTGAAAGATGAGAAGATGGATCAACTCCACAGAGATAATCAAGATTTGCAAGAGAGAATGAGCAAGCTGAAAACCAGGTTAAAGGGAAAAACACTATTGCAGGGGCCCACACATGTGATATGGGATTCTATCGCTGTAGAGGCCGCTAAATTCATGGTTTATCTAAATTTTATAAATGACAAAGACAACGTGGATGCCATGGCTCAGAGAAGGTGTACTATTGTTAATGAAGTATTATACAAGAAGCCCTCTGAATGGGCCCAAAATGCTATTGACTTGCTAAATTCTGTGCCCACTGTTGATCTTCAAACTATCGGGGTAGAGGACAGGACTGCGTTGATCATTTTGGCCAGGAGAATCATCACCAAGAATAGCTTGCTCAGATTGGTCCAAAACAAAGCTATGCAAATGGAGCACAACATATAGGAGTTTAAGGATGCATTTGAACAATTTTTTATCAAAGGCCTCCCACCATTTTGGGATGTAAAAGGTTCATTATACAATCAGGAAGACTACAATTCTCTCCTCATTCAGTGCATAATGGACCATTCTAAATTTGAAGTTATAGAAAAAAGTCTAAAAGGCCCAAGTCTGGTAGAGTATTTGTGTTATCCGCAATTTTGGTCATTGTGATGATGTTATGACAATGTCATGATGATGAAATATCAAGCTCTCACATAGGAACATTTTCCTAAGAAAGGTTACACTTATCAGTTTCCAGAATTCACATTTTGAAGCATGTTCGCAGGCTGCTTATATAGTCACCTGCGGGAATTCCTATTTCTCGCATGCTGCTTTAAGCTGGGGTGCGAACTTCTCGCACTGTACTCAAGGCTAGGGTGCGAACATTATTTTAAAGAGGAAAAAGATAAAGATCTCGAACCTTCTAGAAGGGAATCTTCTAGAAGGGTGAGTTGGCTTTTGAATGGTTGTTCCATTACTAGCATTCCAGATATCATGGGATCATTCCCTATCCAAGTAACTAAACTATCTTCTCCTATATATTGAGAATATTGCTCATGGAAAAGGTTAAGCATAAGCAAGCTAGTAAGAGATTGATTGGAGAATTGTTAGAAGCCTGTATGGAGAACTGATGCTACAGCAGCAACAGACTACAACAAGGTCATCATAAGTGGTTGATTTTCTTCATGCATGAGCAAGTGTGTGTGTCAGAGCTAGGAGCCATCGAAAGGAGACCTACGACATCAAGGCTCAGGTTGTAAGTTTCTCTTTCAATTAATCAATACAGTAATATGTCCCTTTCCCATAAAGATGATATCTCTTTATTACATGATTCCTTGATCACATGTATAGACTAGCTATTGAATACATTAATCTGCCTATACTTTGATTGGTTTGTTCTGTCGTGATTTGGACGGAGCAAGAGCATCGGAGCGAAGCTTGGAACAACAGAGACTTAGGAAAGCGTTCATAAGGTATGTCCATCTTCCTTTATCTCTTAGTTCACTCAATAGGCTAGATCTAGGGAAAGAGTAGTATTCTATCTCGTTTTGTTCTAGATCCGGGTGGATCTAGGGAGATCGGTTCGTGTCCGCACTTATGGATTTATCCATAAACAAAATTGGCGACTCCACTTGGGAACTTATCCCTTTGTCTTTTTGGTTTTTTGAATTTCCTGTGGCCATTTTGCTCTATTTCGATTATTCTCCTGATTTGTTAGTCTCTGAGTCCTCAGGATACCCTGAGAGACCTTTTGGGTCTATATGCCAACTTGGATTTTGCTTGCATTTTTAAAATTTTTCATTAGTTTCAGGGATTCCCGCACTGTACCTATTGACAGCCTGCGAGAACCCTAGAAGTTCGCATTCTACTTATACCTTCCAGTGCGAACTGTTCACAGTCTGCATTGAAGTGGCCTACGATAATTATACCTTCTTGCACTGTGTCCAAGGCTTGCCTGCGGACAGATTTTGAAATTTTTTTGAAATCATGTTTTGAATTTACCAACAGCTTAGATCTGTTGATTTACCCCTTTTTGACTTATTGGATCATTGGCTTACTTATCTTTTTCTTCAGTTTGCTTGCTTGGAGAGATTTAGGGTTTCTAGGTCTTCTTTGCTTTTGATAACTTGACTTTCTTCTCTTGGCCTTGTTTGGCATTTTTTTGCTCTTGGATTACTGGAGTTGGATATGTTTGTCTAGCTGAGAACCAGTGATTGGCAGAGAGTCAAGTGTTTGGTGTTTCTTGTTTGCTTATTGGTTCAAAAGGAAATTTTTCATTTGCATTCAGGAACTCCTTTGGTTTGGTTTTTTTTTTTGCTAACATTGAAAGAAGTGGCTGGGTTGTTTTGTTTGATTTGGTTTGATTTTATTTTCTTTTCTCCTTTATCAGAGTTCTTCTTGGAAAGTGAACGTTTTGTTTTCTTTCAAGTTTTTTGTTTTTGTCATTTCGAAAACATTGTAAAATCAAATCTTAGAGCATTGAAGTATTGAAAAAGACATTTAGAGATTGTTATTTGATAATTGGTTATTTGCACTGGCATTTGAACGAAAAATTGAGTATTGCATCTGCATTGTAGTATTGGAATTGATTCATAAAACGTTCTCTCTCTCCCGTAACTAGGATTCATGGAATGAAAACGATTATAGTTCATCATTGTCCTTGCATTACTTGGGTCAGAGTCGCATATCATGAGTTTCACTTCCGTTGCCTTTGAGTAATTAACAACCTTTAAGAATATTGCATAATCTTAAAATCAATCTAGTAACTTTTTCTAGGGCTCTTTACACCAACATATTAGCTAGGCTAGTGCTTTGGAGTAGGAAGAGAGACACACTCTCCATAAGCTCAAAAACAAACAATAGTATCTTGAGTTAGGGGGTGTAAATTCCATTGACAACATATTGTCTTGGGACGCCCTTCTAACACAAGGGTTAAGCACTAGGTCGCATTGGTGTTAGCAGAGATACTAACCTGCTTTGTTGACATCGGTGTAGAGATTGCACGTATTACGGGGATCACTCCGAGGTATACCCACAATTATGAGTGGAAG
>ML796209.1:84915-97486 GCA_009831015.1 Picea engelmannii
CACTCGGGCTCCTTGGAGGGTATACCCACGATTATGTGTGGGAGCTTGCACCAGGGCGTAATTCTGTTAAGCAGGTCGTCAACGTAACTTTTCCACCTTAGCCCCACCCCTTCTCGTCTCGTTGTTGCGACGTTGGATTTCATCACCAACTAGTGGCTCCGAAATTAGAAGATATTGTTTGCTTGGTGATTGCCTCTTCGTTTTTGTTTACTAGTGTGTGTTGTTTGTTTCTCGAAGTTGACCATAGGATTTTCGTTGGGGAGTTCATTACTTGTTTACAATTTCTCCCCCACAACATTCACGTAGGATGCAAGGTTTGTCCCCGGAACATACGGAAGCTTCACAACCTTTGCACACAACAACACCTGAGGGCACCCCAGAGGACTCTCCTCGTCCGGGTGAAATTCCCCTTGTTACTTTACCACACGTGGACATAAGTGACGTCCTTGAAGTTTTTACACCACCTCCACAAGTAGAATCCACTGATCCTCTTGCTGATTTTCGAATAAACAATACTATAGAGGATTATCGCATTCGTCGTCGACCTTCAGGACGTTTTCATCTTTCTGGAGAAACTCTTGCTGTATCTTCTGAATCGATTGTTGGGCCTTCTCACGGTGTAGTAGGTCAAGATCCTTTAGGCTCAGGTAACTTTCGACGAGTCTTGTTTGGTACTGAACCCCCTGTTTACGAACTCATCAACCCTCCTGAGTCTCCCGAGCCTGAGACTACACCAGAGACTACCGCATATAGTTTCATTCTCCCTCCCGAGATGGCCCATCTCGCAAATACTACAGGTGTCCAAACCGAGATTCCGGCAATCACTTTTGCCCCTATTAATACCCAGAGGCCTCCTGAGGTTAACCCAAATTTACCCCCTGGTTACCATGCTTTGAATCCTTCGTTGAATGTTCCTCATCCAACACCTCCACAAACTCCATCTGGTTCTCCGAGTGTTCCTCAGTTCCCTGGGCATCCTATTCCCGGTTTCATCCCGACACTCCCTCCTCAATTTTTTCCTTCTGGTAACACTAATCCAATTGGCACTTTTTCAACTGTCGCACCTAACTTGCACATCCCTGTTGGTGGACAGGGTGGTACGGTTACTTTTCCTCTTCCCGGACACATTGCAATCACTGCACAACCTACGGTTGGCATACAACTTCCGGGTGGAACTATACCCGCAGCAGGGGGTCCAACCTCACCCCTTGGATAGAACATACCTCCTGCATTGGCCCAGTTTTAGACTCAACTTTTACAAAATCCTTCTCAGAATACTGGGGGGCAACAAGTTATCCCTACAGTTGGCCAACCTTATCCAGGGGTAACTAATCCTATTTGGGGAACGAATCAAACTACTCAACCCCAAATCCATGCTCAGACTCAAGGCTCTAATCCTTGGGGTTACTACCCTATCCGCCCTCCACCCAACCAGCCAGGGGCTTCCCTCTACGGGCAGTCCACTTACACTGCTACTAGTTTGTCGACGGGGATCCCGCCCCAAAGTCACCAGTACCCGCAAGTGAACCGACAGTTGCCGTTTCTTGCTACCTTAGACTTGCCAGATTTGTCTAGGATCCTGAATGATCCTATTCATCACTCTCCTCAATGGCCTGCTATCCCTGCCAAACTTCCATCGGATATTCCGAAATTCGATGGCAAGCCGGGAGAGGATCCTAATAATCACATCATGACCTTTCACTTATGGTGTTCATCCAACTCGTTGATGGATGACTCCATTCGTCTTCGTCTTTTTCAACGAACCCTTACCGGTTCGGCTGCAAAGTGGTACATTGAATTACCACAAGGTTTCTTTTCCGACTTCAACACCTTGGCCATGGCCTTTCTCACACATTACCAGTTATCGATCCACTACGATACTGGGACCGAGATCCTAACATATTTCAAACAAACGAAAGTTACTCACATCTCAGATCACATACATGAGTGGAAACGTAGACGACGTCTCATCAAACTTGAACTCCCTGATCAGTTACTGGCTGAATGGTTCACGAAGTCCTTCGTGAATGAGATTGGTAAAGATATTTCTATGGGCGGTGTTGTGACAGAAGAGCAGGCTATAGCTAGAGCTCAGTATCTTGATCTCGTTTATTCGCAAACGGGAACACTCTACACTTTATTGCCTGATCTACCTCGTCCTGGTACTTCCAACACTTCTACTGCTCCAGCTGCCTCGCATGCAGCTGATGGTGTGATTGGGACTACTCATACCCATTCACATTCCATTTCGTCCACAACCCCTAAACCCACCTCTTCTAATGTTCAAAATGCCCCGTCTCCTGCTCCTCCCGCCAGTAAAACCTCAGAAGTGAACGCTGTTCAATCTACACCGACCGGTAAGAATAAGTCAAAGAAAGGGAGAGGCAAGAATAAGGGGGGTAAAAATAATAATCCCACCGAACCTACTATGAATGCTCCTGTTGAAGAGCGGGATAAACGAAAACCGCGCTACCCGTGTCTTATCTGCGGTGACGATCATTATACCAAATATTGTCCTCGACGTGCCGAAGTTTCTAAGTTCCTTCAGGGAACACCCAAACCACCTACCCCAGCAGTCTTGTCTCAGCCGTTCCCATCTCAACAACAGGCCTCTTTGGTCATCCATGACCAACCTTCTACTTCGACCACATCATATGTTTTGATGTGCACCGGTGATTCTAAGAAAAATGACGTTGCAATTGCAACTAGAGCTAAAGACTATACTCCTTCTAAGGAGAAGGTTGATGACTTACCTCTTGATTTGGTACAAGCTTCTCTGTCGAATCCACCTACTAACGGTCCTCTTCATCTCGAAAGACTGAGTCTTGATACAATCCTACGACCCCCTAAAGGTGTTGTTCGCAAGTCGGCGTTCAATCCTCACGCTCGTGCGGCTCAGAACTACAGTATTGTAGAAGATCTGGCCCAAGCACCTTCAGCGATGTCCGCCCTTGAGGTCCTTCAGTCTTGTCCTGTGCAACGAAGGGCCCTTTTGAAAGCTATAGGTGGTATTGACCCTACGGATTTGAACTTAATAGTCTTTGACTTGGACGAACATGTTCCAAGGTTGCCCCCCCAACTTGCTTTTCAAATACAGGTTATTGTCGCTGACAAGAACATTTGTCAGACAGTGGTTGATGAGGGGGCCTCTACATGTGTAATGTCTCTTGCTTGTTGGAAAGCCATTGGCTCTCCTCCGTTAACGGAATCACAGAATACTCTAAAAGCCTTTAATGGCTCAGGTCTTAAGCCTTACGGTGTTATTTCCTTGTTACCTGTCACTCTTGAAGGTAAAACCGTCCAAATTGAAGTCGAGGTTTTCGATTCTCACTTAGATTATAATCTTCTTCTTGGACGTAGCTGGGTAGATTCCATGCGCGCTGTTGTGTCCACTCTTTTCAGGGTCTTACGTTTTCCTCATCAGGGGAGAGTGGTTACAGTAGATCACCTTGCCTTTTTTAATTCCAATACTCGCACAGGAAATGTACCGTTCATAGCTAAAACCCCACCGGGCTACGAGAATGTTGGAGTCGGTCTCTTGAAAGACTCGTCGTTAATGGGTACTTTTCCCATACCACCACCACCCGATATTCTACGTCCGTCAGTTGCTTCGATTAATATGATCTCCGATGTTCCTTATGAACTTCCTGCGTCTTTTGACCCTTGGATAGTCCCAGATCCAGGAGATCATGCTCATTACGACGACGTGACATTCGATAATACTGGGAAGACTGCAACAGTTTTTCTATTTAACCATGTCATCACTCATTTCGGTGTCCCGTAAGCTATCGTTACTGATCACGGTAGTCACTTTCAGAATTATATGATGTTAGAACTTACAGAGAAGTTGGGCCTTCATCATGACAGCTCAACACCTTATTATCCACAGGCTAATGGCCAGGTCGAAGCTATCAACAAAGTTCTTATAACGATGATTCGACGGATGATAGGAATACATAAGACTAGCTGGCACACGATGTTGTTTTCAGCATTGTGGGCATATAGGACATCTGTTAAATCTGCCACGGGATTCACGCCTTTTCGTTTATTTTATGGCATGGAAGCCATTCTACCCATAGAATGCGAAATACCGTCTTTAAAGCTAGCTGTAGAACTCTTGCCTAATACTTCTGCTGAAGAGGAACGTCTGTTGTTTTTGATGCAATTAGATGAGACTCGTCATGACGCTACCCTTGTAATAGAAGCCCAGAAAAAACGTGTTAAGGCACAGTATGACAAGCATGTCAAACCTCATGTCTTCTTTGAAGGAGATCTTGTTCTTCTATATGAACAGGATAAAGATGTCCTAGGAGCTGGGAAATTCGAACCAATGTGGCGTGGGCCTTATATTGTTAGCAGAGTTTTAGGAAAATGAGCATATGAACTAGTCGATTATGATGGTGTACCTTTGAGTGAACCCAGGAATGGGTTGTACTTGAAGAAGTACTACGCATGAGTCATTTATTCATGAGTACTTGTATTTTATGTATCATACTGCGTGAGTGTGTTACTTTAGTTTTTTTTTGACGTTATTTGGTTTTTTTCCCTTACGTGACGTTATGTTTGATTGTCAGATGTCGGAGTATTCGCTACCTTATATTGGCTTCGCTGATGGTGCTAGTCGTAGTACCTGGAACCTAGCTTCCGCTGCATGGGCAATCTATGCCCTGACAAATGAACTCATATCTCTACGAGGTATATGTCTTGGCCGAGCAACCAACAATATCGCCGAGTATAGCGCTGTTGTTGAACTATTGGTTGATGCTATTTCTCTTGGAATTCGACACTTGGTTGTTCGACTTGACTCGCAGCTAGTGGTGATACAGCTAAGTAATGTATATTCTATTCGAAGTCCTACTTTATTAAGAGTATATTTGCGGATTCGCCTCTTGGAACGATATTTTGACCACATAGAATATCAACATATTCTGAGACGTCTTAATACATTAACAGATGCTTTAGTTAATTATGTATTGGACAGGCATTTGAACAATTTATAAATCAAACGCATTAAAAATGTACACAAGTGTAAAGTAAGCCGGTAAAAACCATGTATATATATAACGATCAAAGTTTGTTTTTACAAAATGTGTCCGAAGACCAAAATATCAAAAATGGAAGCTCATGGCTTCTACAAAAGTGACATCACTAATGATTTTCATGGTAACATGCTAAGGTCCTAGAAACTCTAGGGAGCAAACGACCCATAGAGGCAGAAACTCCCACGGTGTGACGCTGATCGCGTCATGGGATCTCCTCCAGAGGCATCTCTGGAACATCAGCCATCAAACCCTCTAGGTTCTGCTCCACTGTGAGGTAGTCCTCAGCATACTGAGGGACTGGAACTGCTACCTCTCCTCGACGCTGAATGGGAGAACTGCCGGCAGGTCTATATGCCCCAACATCTGCATTATCAACAAGATTTTTGATGTTAGTCTTTGGATAAAAAAATAAAACCCAAAAACATTTAATATAATGAAAATACAAAAACATCTAAAAAGTTTCAAAGTTGGTGTACTTCTTACCTATATTTCCCCACTGTGCGTCTTCAGGAAGGGCAAGGTCAGGATCGCCTCGAAATTCCAAGCCAGCATATGCATAATCCTCAATCATCAGAACCTGGCCTTGGAGCCAGTCAAAAAAGCGATCGTCATACCTGACGATCGGTCCTGTCACATGTCTGGTCATAAGTTGGCACCATCGTAACATCCGTGGTTCCCTGGGACCCAGAAAGTGCCAATCTCCCTGAAGCCTATACACTGGAACCCTCTCGCAGAAGAAAGACACCAACAATGATCCATAACCAAACTGCTTTAAATCTCCTCGTCTACTTTTGGTCAGTTGTTTTTTGAAGTTGCGTAACACTGCATCAGCCCAGTTGAAGACCCGGGGCTCGACACACTCAAGGGCGTATTGAAAGTAGCTCTGTAGAGCCATATGCGGGGCAGCACTTCCTGCCATGCGAGCTATAGTAAAGAGGATGGTTCGGAGAGTTATATCGGTAACTCCCCAGATGGCTACTTTCCCCTTTTGTCGTTCAGCCTCAGGCACACAATACTGTCGACAATACTCGCTCATTTTCAGACCTCCCCTGCGGTTACCAGTCAAACTGGCATACGAACCCCTTCGTGACAACCCGGTCAGGAAATAGATATCTTCAATATCAATCGTCAATGTATGAGCACCGACATTAAAAACCTGCTGATCCAGATCCCACATCTGGATTAAATGTTCCAACAAACGCACTTGGGCTCTCATGCCCGGTATGCGGAAATACTTTAGGAGACCGCAGTCTCTTAAAGCGGCAATAGTTTGAGGATGATTTTTGGCAGTGGCATTGTCCTCTTCGTGCTCTCGTTCTCTCCATTCCAGCACCATAGCGATAGCTATTCACCTGCATGGTAACCATATAAAGATGATTAGTAATTTGAAATATGAAAAAATTGGTTTTGTTGGGTAATCTATTACATAAAAATTTGATTCTGTGCCGTTCTCAGGCAAGGTATAACACACAGTGCGGATCTCCCGCACCCTTCCTTAAGCTCGCTTGCGGGAATTAGGACTTCTCGCAGGCCCCGTATGGGTAGCCTGCGAGAATCCTCTCGCGTGCATAGGGTTTCAAAACCCAAGCAAAATCTTAATTTTTAACCATTAAA
The DNA here is from genome assembly GCA_009831015.1 of Picea engelmannii. Classification (NCBI taxonomy): domain Eukaryota; kingdom Viridiplantae; phylum Streptophyta; class Pinopsida; order Pinales; family Pinaceae; genus Picea; species Picea engelmannii. Next base: position 91,572 of record ML796209.1, read on the forward strand.
ATCATAAAAGGAAACCATGCAAAGCAAGAGGATGGAGTACTTACCAAATTGATCCAGACGATTCTCGAAATGATGCCCTGACGCTCCCAGAAATCGATGTTGAAGATCGGAGGAAAATGGAGGTTTTTTGCACTGAATTGGTAATTGGGTAAAACATATGGTGAAAATGAAATGTAAATTTGTTTTTATTTACTTTTTTACCATAGTAAAAGTGGGTTTTTCATATTTATTCGCTCTTTTACCCTAATATCTAATACAGAAGTGAGTAAATGACTTGCAGGTCTCTAGCAGAGGATTATGGACGGAAAAACTTTTGCAATATGATGTGTTTTGCTTATTTCTTATGTTTTTTTTAAGTGTTGTTTATCCATTCTAGCACTTGCATTAAACTTGAGAACGTGATCGAGCGTTGTTTTATCCCTTTTCTGGGCTTGTTGAGGTTACACGAAAAAGGAACCCCCCTGGAGTTGACTTTAAGCTCTTTTCACGACTCCCTAAATATGAAAAGATTGCCGAGTGATATTGCTCTTTTCACACTCGTTAAAGTATTTGAAGTTATGCGTCCCTCGAGCGATAGTTTAACCCTTTTTCGGTCTCGTTGGACTATTGTACGAAAAAGGCACTGAGAGAGTTCTCTTTTGAGTGTTTTTCCCAACTCTATAATCTTGAAAAACCTTTGAGTTTTCTTTCTTTGGACTCATAAAACAAACATTGAAAGGCCCATATGGGATATGAGTTTTCTTTACGTGTTTTTCAGACTCTTGAAACATGAAAAACCTCCGAGTTTACTATCTATGGACTCGTTAAATAAACATTGACAGACCCGTAATGGGACCGAACCACTCCTTCAAAGGGTTCGTTAACAATACTCCGAGGGACTCGTCCGAAGGATGAGCTTATATCAACAAGCATATGTGATCCTCTTCAAGCTTGTGTAAAAATAAAGAGGTACTTGCCAGAAATGGTGGGGGAAAATTTGGGAAAGGGATATGTTTCATCTTTACATTAATTGGCAGTAAGAGTCGCTCTTGAACATGACACCCCCTATTCATCATTTGAATCCGGTTTGGGTAATCCATTTGTCTCTCATTCGATTTGATAACAAGGTCTTTCCATATGTCGTATTTGAGTCAATGCTGCCAAATCATTGGTCGTGTTGTTCATATGTTCAAGAGAAGTCTGTTTGAAACCTCTACTCGAGTCGGCCATCTGCAGTTATCTATTCCTTTCGTGTCAGCCTTCCCTATGTCCAAAATCCAATTGCCACATACTCTGTTTCACTTTTCAACTCTGTTTCACTTTTCAACTCTGTTTCACTTTTCAACTCTGTTACTCATTTTGTGTCACTGATGGGGGATACATCAAGGCCCTCCTATGACGAGTCTTGTTCCGTCGACATCAGCACATTATCCGGGATTGAGACTTAGAAATCATTCAGTACCTAGGAGATTGCATGCCTTAATGGCAAGTTTCCTCGCTTCCGACAGTGGGTTTACATCATTGACCCCTAATTGAAAGATTCTGTCGATTGTTCGACATCAGCTCATTTATTCACAATCGATAGATTGTACTGCAATACCTTGGGAATCATTGGCATTAATGGTGATTTCTCTCACACTTGTTAACGGTTACATCAATGACCGGTAATCAAGTGGTTTCTACCATGTTCGACTTCGACACATGTAATCACATGGTCAGACTCGTACTTTGGGCGATGAGGTTGAAGACCCTGGATATTATCTCTATGATCCAGGTTGCGATGGAGTATGTATCATTTGCGACACATAGATCCACTGTGTATGTTTCGTGGCTATGTCGTTTTGATTGAAAATTTGTCGCATAGATCCACAGTGTATTCAAGTGGCTATGCTATGTTATGACTACATGGATCCACAGTGTATGATTGGTGGCCATGATCTTTGTTTATGATGACATCAATCTATGATGTGAGTATGGGAATGCCTACCTCAGAAGGGATAAATATTATATTCTGCCGATGCTTGGATGTCTGCAGGTTTCCGATTAGATGTGCTCTTGGTTCTTGACACACACATGCAGCTTACAAAGTCCTTCGACTGTCATTGATTCCACTCTCAGACTTTGGGGGGCATTCTGTTATCCACAATTTTGGTCATTGTGATGATGTTATGACAATGTCATGATGATGAAATATCAAGCTCTCACATAGGAACATTTTCCTAATAAAGGTTACACTTATCAGTTTCCAGAATTCACATTTTGAAGCATGTTCGCAGGCTGCTTATATAGTCACCTGCGGGAATTCCTATTTCTCGCATGCTGCTTTAATATGGGGTGCGAAATTTTCACACTGTACTCAAGGCTAGGGTGCTGACATTATTTTAAAGAGGAAAAAGATAAAGATCTTGAACCTTCTAGAAGGGAATCTTCTAGAAGGGTGAGTTGGCTTTCAAATGGTTGTTCCATTACTGGCATTCCAGATATCATGGGATCATTCCCTATCCAAGTAACCAAACTATCTTCTCCTATATATTGAGAAGATTTCTCATGGAAAAGGTTAAGCATAAGCAAGCTAGTAAGAGATTGATTGGAGAATTGTTAGAAGCCTGTATGGAGAACTGATGCTACAGCAGCAAGAGACTACAGCAAGGTCATCATAAGTGGTTGATTTTCTTCATGCATGAGCAAGTGTGTGTGTCAGAGATAGGAGCCATAGAAAGGAGACCTACGACATCAAGGCTCAGGTTGTAAGTTTCTCTTTCAATTAATCAATACAGTAATATGTCCCTTTCCCATAAAAATCATATCTCTTTATTACATGATTCCTTGATCACATGTATAGACTAGCTATTGAATACATTAATCTGCCTATACTTTGATTGGTTTGTTCTGTCGTGATTTGGATGGAGCAAGAGCATCGGAGCGAAGCTTGGAACAACAAAGACTTAGGAAAGCGTTCATAAGGTATGTCCATCTTCCTTTATCTCTTAGTTCACTCAATAGGCTAGATCTAGGGAAAGAGTAGTATTCTGTCTCGTTTTGTTCTAGATCTGGGTGGATCTAGGGAGATCGGTTCATGTCCGCACTTACGGATTTATCCATAAACAATTTGGATACAAACTTAAAAATTTTGAATAAGTTCAAAACAGTGAAGGTTGGCTTGCCGACTATATCCTACGCCACGTGCATTAACTTGGAGATTTTGATCAAAGAGATGATGGATTACAAAATTCCCTCTGATTCAAAATGGAAAGAAATCATGTGGCTGGGTAAGATAAAGTGTAGTATCCATAGAACCAATAAGTAATCTCCAGGTGTCACCAAATTTGGAGATCTAACAGAAGACCAGAACGAGACAAATGGCGTGGAGGAAACCAAACAGTCATAGAAATTGTCCATAATTTTGAAGCGTTTTTGTTGATCATTGTAAATCGTTTCGTATACCGAAACTGTCAGTTGAAAATGTTTTAGAAGATGAAGCGCTTTAGTTTCATCCATTGTGAACAAATTGTATAAACATTGGGATGCTTGGATGAATTAATGTTGGCAGAAGTGCAAGAGCACCTTTTGGTTGTATCAGACTCTATTTGTAAATTTTTTGAATCTGAATTGAATATAAATGTAGAAGATTTTGAACTCTCTATGAAAATATTATAAAGGGTGGTGATATGAGATTTTTTTCCTTTCATCGTATGTATTTCCCATGGCTTGTTAGTTCATTTACATTTTATTCTATTTAAATTGGAGAGTTAAAGGCCTAGAATTCATCTTGTGATGCTCTTGGATTAAGCAATTTAAACTGTGTGATTGTCTTCTTAACTAATTCAAAATTCATTTTGGTAATGATATAATGCAGCTATTTGTTTTCTTTATCTTCCTACACTCTATTTAAATTTAAGAATAACTTAGATTCATCGCCTCATTTAGCCTTTATCCTCTGGAGAGTTCTATTATCTGATGCATTGTTTTCGTTCACTTTCAGAATTTTGACTCCATAGCCCTGAGTGTTCCTCCCCTTCCTTGTCATCGACTTTATTGAAAACCCCCAAAACAAACCAAATCTAGCCACTGATTTCCAAATAAATATCAAGTGACACGAGAGAGCCCTCTCTGAGTTGAGCAGGCTAGTGGCTCATCTCTAAAGTTGGTTGAAATAGTTACCTCTGTCATTTGTCTATCCAGCTGGACAAAATTTACAAAGTGCTAACATATCCCACGGGCGATATGTGTCCATGTAGGTCCATATATCTACAACCTCCATTACTGTACAACTTTGATGTTCGGGGGATCTACTGTGTAACCTCCTCTTTACTCCTAGAGTGGTCAACATCGAGCTGACCACCATCTAAATCCAATGTCCAGGAAAGGTCCTAAAGCATCATGGGTTCTACGACTCTCGTCACTTCGCGACTTCAGCGTTTGGGGGTTCTACTCACTCCACACTCCTTTTCTCCCAGAGTAGGAATTCACCAAAGTGCTATACACAAATCTTTCCACTTGTTGATCGGATTGTTGAGAGTGGTTCTCAATGGACTTCCCAGATCAACGACTTACAAATCTAGCTCCAGGGTCCCTAGGTTTCAATGTTTGGCCACTCCTAGAGGGACACCTGTCAACCCAAAACACGCTGGCAAGATACGTGGCACCTTCCTCAGGTTACTGACACCTCTTTACTATTTCACAAGGCCACCACATATGACATCACCATTGCTCGATGCATGGACCCCCACGTTCTCTCAACGTGATACAAATGTCCCCATGATTAAAAGGTTGAGAGGGGTCTCAAAGGATCCTTAGATTGACGAACCACATTTCTTCTATGGGATCCAAGCTTCAGAGCTTTCCATGCCTTGAACCACACTTCCTTCTGGAGTTCCAAACTTTGAACACGCGAAGGAATTTAATAAACGGTCCACATGTCCTCTACAATTGGTAGTCAAGATCTAATCTAACCTTTGGGATTTCGGGAGTTATCGACCCAAAGCGCAACACAACTCAGATATTCTGAATTGTCGAACTCTGAACCAGGCTCGATCTGTCACCATGTGCACCTGGCGCCAACGACCAGGATTTTCTCCTACCTGTGGAGCTTCGGGAAACTTGTGCTCTCTTGAGATTTCACTTTGATTTTGCCGGATAATCGTTGATCTGTGGACACACGTCCCTCTACTACTAACGACCTATATTAACTTCACGACTCTGACATTCGGGGTTCTGGTGTTATAACACTTATTTTCTTCTGAAGTGGTCAATGCTGGACTGACCACGATGTAGATCCAACAGTCAAGGGGGAATTTTAAATACCCTCAGATCTATGGCTCACATTACTTCACGTCTGAGGGGTGGATCATGGTTTAGCAAGGGGATGAATCCTACGAGGATAGGTAACTAACCGCCAACTTCTATTCATCCGTCAAGTTAACAGTTTGATAGGTCACCTTCGACGTAATTTGTGTTGATTAAGGTTGGTTGTCATTGATGTCAACCCTTAAAGAAAGACCTGTAGCACAAAGGTTTGGGTAATGGACCCAATATTGTTTGATGTAAATATGACTCATTATTGTTTTGTCATTTTTGATAAGAAGTAAATATGGATGAACTCCAAAGTGGTCCCCTTATGGTGAAATCCCTCACGTGAAGACGCTTTGTGGAGTAAGAGAACCCATGCTTAATTGTGGAATAATGAGATGAAGGAAAGTGAATTTTTCAGGGAAAATATCCTATATGGATAGTTCTTTTCATTTCATTTCCATTGGTATGTGGAACGTCACATAATTCCTCACAGTTAGAGAATTATGGCCATGAGAAGTTGGAGACCCCAGGTTTGGGTAATGGACCCAAGTTTGTTTTATGGGTAACGGTATGAGTTATGATATATTTTCAGATAATACTATTCTATATGGATATTACATGTCATTCCATTTCTAGTGGTATGT
>ML796209.1:117881-161044 GCA_009831015.1 Picea engelmannii
ATATACATTACATACAATTTACAGATTTGAATAAACCTGTGAAACTAATTTGCTTGCTGCCCCAAGACAGCGAAGGTAACTCTTTTTTGGTTTTATGATTTATGAGTAAGAAAGTAAACTAACTGAAATTAAAACAAATCAAATTTACATCTATATTAACTACTAATTAATCAAAGCAATAAACATCTAACTATTTGACCTGGAAATGCTCCAAGTCTGTCCTGTGCGGGATGACTTCTAAGCTGATTGGAGGAGGGAAACTCACACCAGTTAGGCCCTTAAGCTTCTCGGGAGAGATCAGCTGTAATGCTTCCTGAAGTATTATTACAGGACAAACAAGACATAAAAGATCATAACAATTTTTTCATTATAAATTCCTGCAAAAGGGGAAACCTATTGTGCAACAAACTCATATATTATAATTCAAATTATGAAGAAGACAAAGCTATCATTCACTAATAAGAATTGATAATTGTTATGCCTTTTATTGATTTAGGAAGAAACAAGATATAGATAACTGCAATAAGATTATATCATTTGCGTGTGATTCAGATAGCTAACGCAATACTAAACCATAAACAAACTGATATACAAAACAAAGAACAAAGTGTTGGTATATTGAAAAGCGGAAAGCTACAACAACAACACCAATTCTGCTCCAGTTTGGATTAGAACTCCATATCCTTGTTCTCCCCAACTGAGGATTGTTGATTATTACAAAACCATAGGTTTATATAAGTTTCTTCATAAGGTAAAACATCCTTGTGAATAATAGTAAACAGTTTTACACAATCTGGGAATAATCCCCAAAATCTCCTAAACTAAGAAAATGAACTACAAGTAGAAATCCTTGAGATATCTTCCAACTGTTCCTCATGTCCATCACTAATTCGAATTTTCCTGTATTAGACACAAAGATCAAGTTAGGAGTATTTTAATTAGAAAATAATAATGACAAAATGACTCTATAGACTCAGCTACAGAATCACCTGATTCTGTAGCTGATCTAGAATAGTACACAAGACCAGATCAAATCAAATCATATCGAATCCAATCCTTTTTTAACAATCAAATGATTTAATAAAAGTAATCCTTTAAATCAAATCAAATCCAATATGATACAATTGGGACAGAGTATGAATACTCTGTTTGCAATAAACACAAAACCGAATCGAATCATAACAAGAATATTTCATGAATGCCATCAATGGTAACCCATACAGTAGGGAATTGGAAGCAATAATTATCGATTAGCATATCGTTCAATCTTTTCCAATATAGAAAACTGTAACAATTTTATGCGTAATCGTATCCATAGAATCCCATCATAGATCTCGTTTGTGGAACTTCAAACAGTTCACATGCATAACTGTATAAACTAATTATAGCAGGATGATGTCTATCCATTAAAAACACAATATGAAATAGCATCATTCGCATTGGAATATTAATTCAAAATCTTTTGCGATCAGTCACCATACAGTCAACAGACAGGTGCGATAAAATCGACATGATTCATAAATCCATACGAATTTTTACTAAATCGATTATAGAAGTGAAACCGAAACTTTGAAACAAAATCCAATTCAAGCAGCCATGCATATCGAATGAGCCATAATCAGTTATGCACCAACAGAGAATTACTTCATTTGGTTCAAACGACACAAACAGCTAACCAATTCAAAATATTTTTACCCATAACTGATTCAAATCACACCATCGAAATTTGCATCATAACAATAGTCTATTTTTAAAAATATAACAGATTTAATCAAGGCATCGAACTAAAGATGGATAATCATATCTATTCGATGGTTCATTAAATCACAATCAAATCCAATCAGATCTTTAAACCATAACATAATAATACATCAAACCAAAATCATATACAAAAAGCACGCTTATGTAACAAAGCAGGGTATCTTATAAATGATCGAGAACTATACCATCACAGGTGCTGAGATTATGTCAATCTTGAATTTACAATGGCTGTAGCAGACTCACAATTTTTGAACAAGATTGTCCCATCAGTTCGTGGTTTCTTGTCGTTCGGTTGCTTCATTGCACTCTGACCAGTGAGCTTTGCCACTTGGTTCTCCAAATCACGTATTTTGGATTGCAATGTTGGGACATCCAGATAGTATCTCTCTAACCATAGTCCACACTGATCACAAGGTGGTGTAACACCCTGAACAGGAGGGGGTTCTGATGATTCCCCGAGAGTTTCACGCGGTGGTTCGATACCAAGGAATTCAGGATCATCACGCAGGTAAGGAGGTGAGTTTTTAACAAAATCGTAAGGATTTTCGTCACATAAACCCTTGGAGTAAGGGTACTCCTCGGCAAGAAATCGTTCAACTTCAGAATCCGAGTCTTCGCTAACTGCGATAGGCTCTAACTGCACAGGGGGTTTGGGTTTGTTCCTTGCCATGCGAGAGATCAACCTAGCGTTCTTCATGCATCTAGTATTAACACCAGACTTTGCTCTAGTCTTACGGGTTGTAGCTTTAGCAACTTCGGTCTGCTCAGTCATATCCAGAGGTGAATTAAGAGGTGAGTCGGGTTTAGGTTTGAGTAGGAGAACAACATAAGGCACAGGGGTAGGTTTGTTTTTGGCAATCATAGGCTTATCCACCTGTGGAGGATGCGATCCTTCAAAACCGTTGCGGTGAGAAAATCACGCCAGGAATCTCGACGTAGCCCCAATTCATAAACAAAAATCATCTTAATTAACCCAACATGAAAAAGGCTAGTGTCAGCATAGCTGTGCTTATATCTCTTATCCATTTTGAACAGACTTCGGTGCAAATAGTGTGGCATACTAAGCCCAAAACCCATAAAAATCATTAACAAGCGTAGGTGAAAAAGGAACACGAACCCGTACCTGCCTTCACAAGTTACAAACTGTTTGATAATCATCAAGAGATCATACCAGCGGGGCTTCAGCATCTTTGCTGGTAAACCTCGGTCACATGAATTCACTGTGCGAGATTGAAACAGTAATGTCCACGGGACATCCTTAACCTTACAACTTTTCGACCATTTCTGTCCTTCGACAGGCAAGCCAGTCGCAGAGCTGAGTGATTGTTCGGTGACTTCAAGCTAGACATCTCCAACTTTAGCTCTATAGCCATCGAACGATGAAGCAAACTGTCGAGACACAGTGATGTCGTAACCATCAAATTTCCTGATAAATGGAATCCACCCAAACTCTTTTAGGTCGTCATACGCACCATCAAAAGTTAACAGTGCTTGGGACCCGTTGGGCTCGGCTCTCACAACAGGAGCCATCGTTCCTGCACATGGTAGGGTTCCAAGTGAATGAAACAATACACAGAGTGGAAAAGAGAGGGTTTAACAGCTTGAATGTTCGGCGAGACCGGAAATAACTCCATGCGTGTGAAGGTGGTGGGATTACCACTGCCATGCATTACATTAATTAACTGAGTACAGTGTTATCAAAACATGATCGTTTATACCATGCTTATCGGCCAGGAAAACGGTGTGTGATCATGTTAACGTGCCACTTACCCGAAACAGAACTAACACCACACGTTACATTCAAATGCCAAGTGTACAGTTCAATCAACATAGTACCCAGCACTGACCATCGATCAGCCGTGTCATTTTAATGTTTCATATCACTGTTAATACATTCATGTCCATACATAGTTCGAAACTATATGATCGTTCAATAAAACATTAACTCAGAAAACCAATGTATCGAGCAAGGGTTTAATTCACAAAATCGAAATGCCAATAGGTCGATCAAAACGCTTTAGCATAATCGAAATGTCAAAACATTGCAACCAATAATCATATGAAATTGATAAGTTAAGAGTTCAAAGCATTAAGAATTGAGCCTTAACCAAAATGAATTATGTCACCTAAGACATCAAGCATAACTCATAACTTAACATTCTCAATAAAGACATTGAATTGTGCAATTAAAGTGGATGGATACAGTTTGAAAGAACCTTTTGCAGTGAAGTGATAAACCAATGGTTAAATGGCTTTCAACAAATCAATAAAAGATGACGATAGTCCAGACAACGATAGAAGTGTTTTCACACTTTCAGTTGTGAAAAATCAGATCGAAAACACTTTGCAATTGTCGCGAAAATGAAGCAAATGCCTTGAAGCACAATGCGACGATGATTTGTCGTTTAGAAGACAAGAGGTGTAGGCAGCATTTTTCTTGTTTACTACATAAAAAATAAAAATGAATTGGCTGCCAACAGGTCCCATTTGAAAGGAGGAGAATCATAGTAAAGAAACTATACCCGATTAAGAATTCCCTTTGTACCAACCTTTAGCCATCCTTGTGAAAAGAGAAGTATAGAGCAAAGTAGTTGGAAGATAGTGGAAGAAGAGCCGAGGACCAGGATCGAGAAGCAGTGGCTGACTTTATCATTGTAAGGTATCATTGTGAAGTTAATAAAATAATTGCTTTTCCCGTCCCGCCATATGAGATTGTCATGATTGGAATATTGATTGTATGATTGATTCAATCTCTAACCTATTAGTTCATAAATCAAATGCATGTGGATTTCTTTGTTTGTCTTTAGTGAATTTAGGTCAGCACTGGGAGGAGAGTTGCAGTCAAAGAACGACCAAGAGAAAAAATGGATCGACATCAAAACAAGAAAAATAAGGTACGTCAAATTAATCTCTTGAGCCTTGTATTTACATATGAGTAATGGGGTTTAGGCATGGGATGATGGTAACAAGTAAGAATCTTTAGGTGATTTCTGCATGCATGATAAAACCCTTAGTGCTAGTCCGTAGGAGGGATTTCCCACCCACAACAGAATTGGTGACCGTACTGGGGACCTCTAGGGTTTCTAGGAATATTTTTCTTGGGTATTTTTAAAAACTGGTTTCATTCCTTGTTTTTAAAGTTTCCTCAAAAGTTTGAGCTAACAGAGATTCTGGTATTCTATACCAGTTATCTCTGTTTCTTTTCTTAACTACATTTTTTTTTCTTTTCCAAGATCCACAGATGTACACACAACCTGTATAAGGTCTGCACGCGTGTACCCGCGCCCTACCTTCTCACAACCCACGTGTACACGCTAGCTGAGGAAGTGTCAGTCGCATGTATGATTCCAGAAAATTTCTTTTAGAGAGGCAGTCATCCTCTCCCCTATCAGAAATAGTCCTTCTCAAGGGTTTTTTGGAACTCTTTCTAGTCTTTGTTGTTTGCGATCTATAGCTTAGGTTTCACCTCAGATTGGTTTGTTCTATGAAGTTTTCCTTGAATTATTTTGTTTTTTCTGTTAAAGTAAGTGTCCGAGTCTTCACGAGATCCTGGTTCTCAGTACCAGTAGTCTCTACCTAGGCTGGATTTCTTGGCCTTTCATTTGTCTTAGAGTTTCAGATATACATGCGGCTTGTATAAGGCCAGCATGCGTGTACACGTGCTCTAACTTTACACAGCTCGCGTGCACACGCTTGTTGTTGAACTGTCAGCAGTGTGCTTATGGAGAAATTTTTTGTTGAAGGTGAGGCAGTCATCCTTTCCTTTGACAAGAGTTATACCTCTCAGGTTTTTGGGTCTTTGTCATAGCGGTCAGTAACTTAGGTTTGATCACAACAACAACTTTCTTTTTCATTAAGAAGTTTTCCTCAAAATTTTTTTTTATAGGGTTTTTAGACAAGTGTGAGAGTCCAGTTTTAATTTTCTTGTGTGTGATTTTTAAAGTGACTATTTGCGATCTGTGCTTAGGCTAGAAGTTTTCTTGGTTTTTACTTGTTGATATTTTTCCTTTTTGCTTTGTGAGCATTCAAATAAAATAAAAAAAAACTTTTATTTCTTTGTTTGGTTAAATAGTGTTGTTTTGCATTAGTAACCAGGGAAAAGTATTTTCTTTCATAAGTTATGGATGGTTTACTTAGATCATAAGTAGCTCGTAGTCGAGTGAAATCCTTCTTTGAGTTTTTTGTTAAAAGATCTTAGAAAATTTTTAGTTTGAAAAGTCGTTAAGATTTCAGTCAAGAGAAGTTATTTTGTTTCCAGTTTTCTGTTTATTTTTCTTTTGTCTTTCAAAAATCACTAGTTTCACTTTCATAACCTTTGACTTAAGACAAGCCATAAAAATTAACGCTAAATCTAAAATTCATTAGATGTTTTATGTTTGTAGGGTCAACCAACTAGTTTAGGGTTAGGGCCTTGAATTAGGTTGGAGAGGAAACTCTTCAAGGCCATTAAATCAAACATTGGATTCTGAGTTAGGGAGTGTCAAAGTCCATTATCGTGAAAGTTATCTGGGACCCCCTCTAACACAGGGGCTAAACATGAGATCGCGTGCAGAAAGGTAGCGGAGATAACCCCTCCAAAGCTGGACCAATCGTAGTGGAGAACACATATAGAGGGCTTGTCTTGGGATTCCGTCGATTGCATTTTCCACGGAGCTTCGTGGGTCCCGAATCTGTTCGAGGTCCTTAGTTATCTTCTGGACCACTTTCCTTCGATAACATTGACAGGTTTTGGGCTTGATACTCTACTCATTGTGTTCTACTTGACTTTCGATTGTACCTGCCTGGTAACTATTCGCGTGCTGGCAGCCTAGTTGCCTATCTTTTTATAGACATACATAGGTGACTGGGGGGGTATACCGTGGTACCTAGGACAAACATCGGGCCACACTTTGCAGAGTATACCCAGAGGGTTCTTCTTTTTTCTAGTTGCACTTGCACCAGTAAGTTGCTCTAGTGTTGGTTGTTGTACCTGTTCTTCCAACTAGTTTAGTGTTTGCTTGTTTTATCTTGGAGGGATGTTTTTAGTGTGTGTTGTTTTTTGAACGAATAGAAAGCCCTAGTGTGTATTTGATCTTCTCACACAGTGGAGGATCATGAGCTTCGCCGGTGACGAAGGCTTCTGGGCCTATCACCGGTTACACTGGAGCCACCTCTGCCACCACTAAGGCAAAAGCTAAACCAACAAGGGTCTTTTGAAGAGACTAGGTCACAAGAAATTGTACCCAACCAACATCTAGAGGAAACGTCCATTTTAGACTTTGGAGCGAAAACTCTTGGTTCATCTGAAACTCCAATCACTGATCTGTCGGCACCCAACATTGTACTGATTCACCCTTACGAGTGCCAGACAGTGTCGCATGCAACAATGGAAACAAATGTTGTCACTTCTTATGGGAATTCTTCAATTCCCACTACGGTTGTCACCACAGGAGATTTTCCATCTCCTAACCCACCGTCACCAGTCCGAGCCACCATGGTCTCAACTGCCTCTACCTCGAACAATAGTCCAATCCCATTTATGGCTATGGCCATAGCCCCTTTCACACTGAGTGCGACAGGACCTCCGTTCTCATATGGGATGCCTAGCTCAGGTACAAGTCATGTACTTTCCTACTCCACTTCACAGACTTTAGGTCTGGGGGAAAGGAGCTCTAACGCTCCTCTGCAAGGACAAATGGGGGGCACTTCATCTCCTTTTAACACTTTCCCTTATGGGGGAGGTCATATACCTCCTTCATCCCCTTCGCTCGATGGCACCCACCAGCCATCCGCCGGGCCACCCTCACACCATAGTTTATTTGGAGCAGGGAGTCAAGGACCACCCGCTCATAATATGTTGGTAGGTTCGAAACTGTTTTCTTTGTTCGATGCATTTGGTAACAACGCTTTCTCATCAGCTTCTTTCCCGACTGGGGGAAACCCCAGTTACGGACAACCTATTCCTATGCAGGGTACTATTCCTGCATAGGGGGAAAACCCAGGAACTTCTTTTGCATCAAGACCTTGGAATTCTTGGCAGGGCTCGGTTCCCTCATCAGGAATTCCTATCTGGGGCAATTATTTTCACAACCAATGGAACCCCAGATAAGGTACTATGCATATGCCCATCGGATCGGCATGGGGCAACCCTTCCCAAAGTCCTCTAAATGTAATGCATGCCCAACCATCTATGTCCTATTTTGGGAATTAGATGATGATGTATCCTCACATGCAGAATCCATACGCTGGTCATGGCCATGGTTTTTACCAGAACCCAGGCCAGTAGCTGAACTTTTCCTGGCAACCTGGTGCCAGTCAAACTCCAGGTCCCTTTTTCCATGGTTATTACCAACAACCCAAACTACGTTTCCTGGAAACCTTGCATTTGCCAAACTTGAAAAGGTTGTTGAATGACCCTATCTGTCACGATCCACGTTGGCCCCCTATGCCGATGAAGTTGCCTTCGGACATACCAAAGTTCAAGGCCAAGCCTAACGAAGATCCTAAAGATCATGTGACCACCTTCCATCTTTGGTGCTCGTCTAACTCGTTGAAAGATGACTCTGTACAGTTGTGATTGTTTCAACATGCTCTCATTGGGAGTGCTACAAAATGGTACATTGAGCTCGACCGCTCAAGATACTCTTCCTTCGGTGAATTGGCAATGGATTTCCTAAACCATTTCCAATTACTTGTGAGATACGATGTTGGCATAGAATTGTTGGCCAATTTCGCACAGACAAAAGCGGACCATATCTCTGATCACATCTGAGAATGGAGACAACAGAAGAGTTTAATTAAGGTACCAGTCCCACCAGCATTCCTACTCAAGTGGTTCCTTAAGTCTTTGGTCCCATAGTTATCCAAAGACGTCGTGACATTGGGAGTGTTTTCCGAAGAATACACCATCATGAGAGATCAACAAATTGAGCTAATCTATTCTCAGTCCGGTTTATTATACGAGATCTTGCCAGATGCACCACGCTCAATACTTGATAAAACCAGACAGAGAGCTAGACCACATGCCAATGGTATTGTTGGTTTAGCACAAACAAAGCTCACTGAGCAATTGACGAAGTAATTGCAACAATTGTCTATACAACACACAATGACCATCCAAACTACTATTTTGGCTGCTCCCCCTATCCAAACGTCAGATGTACACACAGTGAAATCGACAAATCCAAAGGCCACCCAGTAGCCTGAAGGAAAGAAAAAACAACGAAAGAAGGGTAAGGGGGATAAGAAACCCACTAATAATGCTGGCGGGAAACATTGAGAAACAGAAGGTGAGGTATCTGTGAAACCTGTGCGCGGAAGACCACCCGACCCACCAATGTCCTCGGCTTGCAGAGGCCCAAAAGTTTGTGACACAGCAACAACCTTCTGTGTTAACCAATCTATTTCAACATGGGAAAAACCTAACCCAAGCCTCTATAAGCGCGAAATGGGGCAGTCAAGGACCCTCTCCTTCTTCTAACAATCCCACATCCACGAATGTGTATATGATGAAGGGTGATGCTTTTATATCGACTAGAGCACATGACTACAATAAACCAAGCACTTCTGAGAAGGGCAAAGAAGTCAAACTCCCATCTCTTCCTCTCCAAATCGAGAAGACTTTGGGCGAAACAATGACATGCATCCCAAAAGATGCGTTTAAGAAAGCTTCTCACAACCCAAACGCAAGGGCTGCCCAAAACTATTCTGTGGTGGAGGATTTGTCTCAAACCCCTTGTGTGATGTTCGCTTTGGAGGTCCTCCAAAGATGCCCTTCCCAGAGGAAATCTTTGTTAGCCACTTTAGGATCTACTGAGACTTGTAATCCGGGTACAATCATTCTGGATACAACCGACTTAAAACCTCGTCTGCCTTACCACGTAGCATTTCAGATAGTAGTGGTTCACCCCATGAAAAATATTACTCGGAACATTTTCCGTACGGTGGTTGATGAGGGCACCCCTACATGTGTTATGTCGTTGGCATGTTGGAAGGCCATTGGCCAGCCTGCTTTGTCTCCGTCACCTACTCTTCTCACTGCTTTCGATGGTCGTTCATTCCGACCACATGGTATCATTCTCTCTTTCCCTATGTAGTTAGAAGGGAAGATCGTGTACGTCGAGGTAGAATTAGTCGACGCATCCCTCGACTACAATATTTTGTTAGGAAGGAGTTGGACTTATGCCATGCAATCAGTGGTTGCTACAGTTTTCCGGGTCTTGTTGTTTCCACATGAGGACCGGATTGTGACCATTGATCAATTGTCTTTCTCCAGACCCGATTCTTCATTGGGGGTATCCGCGGTCCCAATGATTGATAATCCCCAACCGGTCGTAGTCAACGTAGGGGTTGGTTTGTGCCCATCTTTGATGGGTACCTTCGATTACCCGCCCCCTCAAGGTGATGTCAAGTTCATATCCGACCACCATAAGGTTGATATTTTCCAAGTTTCATCATTTCACATGACTTACTTCAACAATCTGTGGATACTTCCTTCCCCATCGGCCACGATGGAAGGGACAGGGCACCCTGACATGTCCATGGCTTTGTTCGCAGCCAAAATAGTGTACTCTTTAGTTTAACAAGCTTCAGCTGACATAGATCCAACTCCTACACAAGAGTTAGATCCACTTGTAGAGCCTATTTGGGCTCAAGGATCTCTCGCTAACACTGTTTCGTTACAATTAGTCTTGGCTTCTGACGAAGCAATAATTAAAGAAATGACTAGTCCAGACAAACCCTAGGATGATCTCTATCACAAATCATACTTCCTCCCAGATTTAATGTTAGGGTCCTAACCCGCACATAGGTAGAGAAATATATTCAGATTTAATAAAGGTCAATATTAATAAGGCCTTTCAATAAAATAGAATAAGGCGGATGTAAGAAGACCTAAAAGAAGCTTCCACTTCTAGAAGGATCTTCCTCTAGATGCTTCTCTTGATAGACATATTTAGTATAAATAAGGGTTGAGGGTATGAAAACCCTAGCTTGGAGATTATTGTAACATAGCATTGCTCGACTGGAGATTGCCCCCTTGAAGAGGCCCGTGAACATTTCTTTCTGAATCAAAGTTCTATTTATGTTGTTGTTCTTATATCATTTTTTAGTTATTGTGGAGATTATGCTGGTTATATTACTGTTATTCTACCATTTCTAGCATTTCATTTCTGTTCTGCATACTTTTTATATCTGGTATATTACAAGTGGTATCGGAGCACTTTCCTTGGCAGAATTTGTGGGAATTTTTTTTTCAGGGTAGAGACATATTCCGACATCTTTAAGCCACATAGATATGTCATTACGTGCATAAACCCGCTGTTGAGGGATTCATACATGCAGGAAATACAAGTGGTTCTTAAGAGCACATCTGTTGGCCACCCTTGTAACCCCTGTTGGTGCCCCTTCGAGTGGTAGCGCATCAGACAACACCTGTGTATGGATCGACCTAGATTTCCTAAAGACCTCTTTAGATAAACCGATCAGCAGCCTGACTGCTATAGTGCCACCGAGAACAACACTCAGGAAGATACTCTCTAGTACCTGGGTAGTCAGGTAGTATGGCTAAGGGTACGGTCTATCCTCCTTAGTTAGTGCCCTGAGATATTGGGTCGAGTACTACTGTTGGACCCTGCACATATATCAGAGAGCTATAACACAGGGCAAACCCTTATCTGTAGAACCCTTGAATACCTAACCCTTGGGATACAGAAACATAAACAAATTAAAATAGACAAGATCTATTGCCACACAATTGTGTTTGGGTTGCCAAGTAAATACACATTTCTTTCTGGTTAAGAATTTGGGGATTTCATCGCTGCAGTATTCTTCAGACCGGAGTATAACTCTGCAGGTGTAAAAAAAAAAAAAGTCTGGAAATTTGTTCACCATTATTTGAGACCTATTCCATTGGATTCATATCTCCCCCCTTATCACATTCATCCATATCATTTTTCGGCAAAATTTTTGACCCCGCCCACCCCTTTTCAGTTCACCCATCCTCATGGCCCATACCCATAGCCAAGACCTAGAATCTCGCTTCAACACCTTGCAATCTGGTTTCCTCGAGACCCTAAAAGAAGTGAAACAACTCAGTGCTACTGTTGCCTCCATTGATACATCCATCAATACAACCATAAATACATCCATGCAGTCCTCAATGGAGGAAGTCAAACAAGAACTGACCACCCATCTTGAATTTGTCTTTGCATCACTCTGCACCAAACCAAAGATCCCTACAGATGACCCTTTCTTTAACGCACCGCCAAAGACTGAAGGTGAACATTCCTCCCATTCCCATACCTTTCAGCCCCATCACTTTCAACGTGACCTACGCCTTCCATGGGTGGATGTGACCAAATTTGATGGCTCAGACCCCACTGGTTGGGTCACCCAAATGGAACATTATTTCTTTTTATACGGCATTATATATGACTTGTCCAAACTTCGGTATGGTGTTCTCCATATAGATCAAGAACGTTGGCAATGGTGGCAATGGAGAAAAAATTCCCATCAAGGGTATATTGCTTGGACCCAATTTGTGACTGAGCTTCATGAACGCTTTGACACTGACACCAACCATTTGGGCCATTTGAAAAAGTTGAAACAATCAGGAACAATAGAAGACTTCATAGCTTCCTTTGAGTGCCTGGCTTTTCGAACAGAGGGCATGACTGATGCTTTCTTTCGAGAGTGTTTTATTAGTGGCCTCAAGGATGAGATTCGAGCCCATGTCCTCATGGCTTGACCTTCGAGTTGGGTGGAGGCTACTAAAAATGATAAAGAAGCACAACAGGTTGCTTCCTCTCAAAACCATAAACCCTCCTTTATCCCTCACCCTAAAATCGTAAATCCCACTACTCCTTCAGCCCCATTAAAGATCCAAAAATTGACCAGGGCTGAAATGGCTGAACGCCAACTCAAAGGCCTTTGTTATAATTGTGATGAAAAATATTTCCCGGGCCACAAGTGTAAGGAACAAAACATTTTTATGGCCATCTCTGAGGATATTTTGGAAGAGGATGTTGAAAATCTCGTTGTGCCTGAGTCACCTGAAATCACTGACATAACCCCTCCCTCAGACCCTCCCGAAATGGAACCGATCATTTCCCTCAATGCTCTCACTGGCTTCTCCGCCCCGCAAACCCTCAAGTTAATCGGTTACATCAAGCATCAGAAGGTCATCATTCTGGTTGATAGTGGAAGCACCCATAATTTTATTCATCGCCGCATTGCCCAAGAAACTCATTATTACATCCATGCCGTCAAAAATTTCCAAATCATGATTGCCAATGGTGGTTCCATAAAATGTGGAGGGCGCTGTGAAGATGTGCATCTCCAAATCAGTGACTACCACCTAAAATCCCATATGTTTGCTATCGACATGGGCGGTTGTGACATTGTGTTGGGTGCAGACTGGATAAGGACCTTGGGTTCCATTCTCATGGATTTTAAGGAATTAACCATGCAATTCGACCAGGAAGGCCACCAATATAAATTCCAAGGCATCACTCCTAGTTCACCTGAGGTCATTAGTTCCCATTGCATGGAAAAGATGCTCAAAAAAGGTCATTCTGGTGTCATTGCCAAACTCCATGCCATACATGCAACAGAGACACCCGCGGTGCCACAAGACCTCCAAGCCCCCCTTTCTAAACATCAAATGGTATTTTCCACTACCCAATGACTCCCTCTTTCCCATGGTGTTCATGATCATTCCATTCCCCTTGTACCTAGAAGCCTTCCTCCCAATATCCGTCTCTATCGCCACCCCTTTTCACAAAAAAATGAAATTGAGAAAATGGTCTAGGAACTCCTTACTGCAGGCGTTATCTGCCCTAGTACGAGCCCTTACTCTTCTTCTGTAGTCATGGTCATGAAGAAAGAAGGTTCTTGGAGAATGTGTCCTAACTTCCATGCCCTCAACAAACTGACCATTAAAGACAAATTTCCCATTCCTGTCATTGATGACCTCCTGGATGAATTGAGTGGCGTCCAATTCTTTACTAAACTTGATCTTCGCTTGGGCTATCACCAGATACGTATGAAAGAGGAAGACATTCCCAAGACGACCTTTTGAACTCATGAGGGCCACTATGAGTTTTTGGTCATGCCCTTTGGCTTGTGTAATGCCCCCTCCACCTTCCAAATCCTCATGAATCA
Organism: Picea engelmannii; assembly: GCA_009831015.1. Lineage (NCBI taxonomy): Eukaryota > Viridiplantae > Streptophyta > Pinopsida > Pinales > Pinaceae > Picea > Picea engelmannii. The sequence goes on from ML796209.1 coordinate 131,784, forward strand.
TGTCTTCCGTCCTTTTCTTCGCCATTTTGTCTTAGTTTTCTTTGATGATATCCTCATCTATAGCAAAACCTAGACAGACCATCTTACTCATGTGGATCGAGTTCTCCATCTACTCTCTCAGCACCAACTTTTCCTGAAACAGTCTAAATTTGCCTTTGGTGCCTCAGAAGTAGAATACTTGGGTCATCTGGTTGGCAAGGATGGTGTTAGGGTGGATCCAAAAAAGATTGAAGTTATGCAAGACTGGCCGCACCCAAAGACTCTCAAAATCTTGTGTGGATTTTTGGGCTTAACAGGGTATTATCGCAAGTTTGTTAAGAATTATGGAAAGATTGCAGCACCTCTCACTGCTCTCCTAAAAAAGAACTCTTTCACTTGGACTCCAGTTGTTGCTCAAGCTTTCCAAACCTTGAAGATGGCCATGTGCACCACTCCGATTCTGGACCTTCTTGATTTCACAAAGACCTTTGTGTTGGAATGTGATGCCTCGGGGAAAGGAATCGGTGTTGTCGTTATGCAAGAGGGTCGACCTTTGGCCTTCACCAGCAAGAAACTATCTGAAAGGAATCTGGGCAAACCCATCTATGAAAAGGAAATGTTGGCTATTCTGCATGCCATTGATCTGTGGCACCCTTATCTCTTGGGGAAACGTTTCCAAATTAAGACAGACCATCAAAGTCTCAAGTACTTTCTGGAACAATGCATTTCCTCCCTGAAGCAACAAAAATGGGTGACTAAACTCTTTGGATATGATTATGAGATCATTTACAAGAAAGACAAAGAAAATGTGGTGGCAGATGCACTATCCCGAAAATATGAAGACGAAGGATCCCTTTTTTCTCTTTCCTTCATTGTACCAGATTGGCTCCAAGCTGTTCGCCAGGAATGGCTACAAGATCCAAAAAGTTTGCATCTAATCCAACAATTGCAGACCAATGCTCCAGCTCCCCTAGGGTACTCTTGGCTCTAGGCTGAGCTTCGATACAAAGGCCATTTGTATTTAAGTAAACAATCAAAGCTTAAATCCACGGTACTTTTTGAGCTTCATGCTACACCCACATCAGGGCACTCAGGGTTCACCAAAACCTATGACAGGGTCAAACATTCTTTTTTCTGGGATGGTATGAAACAGGACATCCATAATTTTGTCACTGAATGTGATGTGTGTCAACACAACAAGGGAGAAACAGTCAAATCTCTGGGCACACTACAACCACTTCCGATTCCACCTGCTATTTGGAAGGATATCTCTATGGACTTTATTACCGACTTACCCAAATCGGTACATAAATCAGTCATAATGGTGGTTGTGGATTTCCTTTCCAAGTATGCTCATTTCTGTGCTCTTCAACACCCATTTACTGCATACACGGTGGATGAAATTTTCATGGATCAGGTCTTCAAGCTTCATGGCATGTCGCACTCTATTGTTTTTGATCGTGACCCAACTTTCACAAACAATTTTTGGCAAGAACTGTTCAAGCTACAGGGAACCCAATTTCATCTCAGCACAACTTATCATCCCCAGACTGATGGTCAAATGGAAGTTGTCAACAAGTGTTTGGAAACATATATGAGGTGTTTTTCCTATGAAAAGAAAAATCAGTGGGCTCAATGGTTACCCCTAGCTGAATGGTGGTACAAAACTTCCTACCATATAGCTACACACATGACTCCTTTTGAAGCGGTATATGGACAGAAGCCACCTTCAGTTCTCTCATACTTATCGGGTACCTCGAAGGTCCAGGCGGTTGACTAAACACTTACAGTTCGAGAGGATATTCTCTGTACCCTCAAAGAGAACTTGGTCCTAGCATAGAATCGCATGAAGCAACAAGCAGATCAAGGTCCCTTTGAACGTCAATTTGCAGAAGGGGATCGGGTGTTTATATGACTACAACCATACACGAAAACTTCCCTCAAGGTCAAGCATTATCAGAAGCTAGTGCCCAAATTTTATGGTCCTTATACAGTTCTCAAGTGTGTGGGACAAGTCGCCTATCAGTTAGCTTTGCCTAGTCATTCGAAGCTACATCTTGTTTTTCATGTTTCATGCTTAAATAAGGTGATTGGAACTAGGTGCCAAATTCAAACCAACCTTCCTGAGTTAGCTGAAGAAGGATCCATTTGGCTACATCCAGAAGTAGTTTTGGACTAACGTGAGCGTCTCTTGCGTCAGAGAACCATCAAGGAAGTGCTAGTCTAGTGGAAATATACAACTCCAGTAGATGCCACTTGGGAACTAGCTACCATTCTGCAACAGTTTCCACATCTCAAGCCTTGAGGACAAGGCTGTTTTTAAGGGGGCGGACATGTTAGGGTCCTAACCCGCACATAGGTAGAGCAATATATTTGGATGTAATAAAGGCCAATATTAATAAGGCCTTTCAATAAAATAGAATAAGGAGAATGTAAGAAGACCTAATAGAAGCTTCCGCTTCTAGAAGGATCTTCCTCTAGATGCTTCTCTTGATAGACATATTTAGTATAAATAAGAGTCGAGGGTATGAAAACCCTAGCTTGGAAATTATTGTAACAAAGAATTGCTCGACTGGAGGTTGCCCCCTCGAAGAGGCCCATGAACATTGCTTTCTGAATCAAAGTGCTATTTCTGTTGTTGTTCTTATATCATTTATGTGTTATTGTGGAGATTATGCTGGTTATATTACTGTTATTCTACCATTTCTAGCATTTCATTTATGTACTGCATACTTTTTATATCTGGTATATTACAGTTAAGCAGAATCGAAGCTGGATAATTCACCTTGACTATGACTGGAGATAGGTCTTGTCCTATTAATCCCTTAGCTACACATGAGATTTATGCCGAGGGTAATATGGAAACTATTGCTGAAACTATACCGATCAATATCTCCAGAACCCCTGGCATCATGGAGAATGTTTTCGTCGGAGTTGACTGTTCCCCCAGAAAGATTCAAATCTACAAATATTTATTTAAAGAATTCCGTGAATTTTTTGCCTGGTCTTACGAGGAAATGCCAGGCATCGATCAAAAAATAGTTGAACATGAAATCAAAACTTATCCAGATGCCAAGCCTATTCGGCAGAAGCTTCATCCAGTTAATCCTAAGAAAGAAGCAATAATTAAGGTTGAAGTTGAGATACTGCTAAAATCAGGTTTATCTATCCTATCCATTTGACCCAATGGGTGTCAAATCCTGTGTCGGTCAATAAAAAATAGGGCACAATTCGTGTATGTACGAACTTTCGTGATTTGAACAAGGCCTATCCAAAAGATAATTTTCCCACACCATTCATCGACCAGATAATTGATGAATGTGCAGGTTGTGAGGCCTTCTCTTTCATGGACAGTTTTTCGGGTTATAATCAAATACAAATCAAACCCGAAGACTAGCACAAAACGACATTCATTTTTCCATGGGGTACATTTGCGTATCGTAAGATGCCCTTTGATCTCAAAAATGCCAGATTGACCTTTCAATGAGCCATGTCTTTTGCTTTACATGATCTCAAGCATATAGTCGAGGCCTATTTAGATGATTTAGCATCTCAATCTCGCAAGAGAACAGATCATCCCACACACCTCCGACTTATCTTTGAGCGATGTCGCTACTTCCGGATTCGCTTGAATCCAAACAAGTGCAGCTTTTGCGTAACATCATGACATTTGTTAGGTTTCATAGTGTCAACAACAGGGATCATGGTTGATCCTCTCAAGGTTGAGGCAATAATTGAGTTGCCTCCCCCATGCACAATCCTTCAACTTTAGAGTCTACAGGGCAAGGCGAATTTTTTAAGGCATTTCAATGCCAACTATGCCGAGATCACAAAGGGCTTTATGCGCTTACTGAAGAAATACATTCCTTTTTATTGGGATGATTCTACTCAATGCTCTTTTAAAGCGTTGAAACATGCCCTCACAACTGCCCCTCTGCTTCGGACACCTAACTATAACAAGGATTTCTTATTATACCTGGCTACAACAGAGTCAACAATCGACACAGTCTTAGTTCAGGAAGATGATTTGTTCTCAGAATATGTGATCTATTACCTAAGCCAAGGCCTACTCAGACCAGAACTCAATTATTCTCATATCTAAAAACTTGCGTTGGCAGCATTCCATGCTTTTCAACGGTTCCTTCATTATGTTCTGTTTCGCAAGACCACCGTCATTGCTGTTGTAAATCCATTTCAATACATGTTGACACGATGGGTAATAGGCGGGAATATCAGTAGATGGATAGTTGTCCTCCAGGAATTCGACTTAGATTTTGTTTCAGCAAAATCCAAAAAGTCACTGGTCTTCGCAGAACTTATTTCGGAACTTTCGGTTGATAGGTGATGTTATTCACGAAGAGTCGCCTATCAGAAGAGATATGTTTTTGATCGCATCTTCAGATCCCTGGTACGAAGATATACTTGTCTATCTCCAGACTTTGAAGTTCCCCACCTCTGCTTCTCATGATGAGCTTCACCGTATACTCCATTAGGCTAAGAATTATCTTATACTCGATGATACATTGTATCGGAGAGGTGTATACTGCATCCTGTGTCGATGCCTCACTGACGAAGAAGCAGTTATCGTGCTTAACGATTGCCATACCGGAGCATGTGGCGGTCATTTGTTTGGGTTGGAAACAACCCAAAATATTTTATGAGCAGGTTAGTTCTAGCCAACACTAATCAAAGATTGTATCGAATCGGTCAAGAAGTGCCACCCGTGTCAGATATTTTCTCGGAATATGAGGGCACATCCTGCTCCCATGTTTCCTATCATCACATTTGGTCCCTTCACCAAGTGGGGGATTGATTACACTACATGCAACCCTCCTTCATCTAGGGGGCACAGTTATATCATTGTATCCGTAGACTACTTCACAAAGTGGGTCGAAGCTATGCCAACATTTAAAGATGATGGGGAGACTACAACTCTCTTTTTATTCAACCAGATAATAGCAAGGTTCGTTGTCCCAAGAGAGATTGTCACTGACCATGGCAGTCACTTTCAGAACCAGATGATGACCTAGTTAACATCAAATATTGGATTGCGGAAAGAACATTCATCACCCTACTATCCCCAAGCAAATGGTCAGGTGGAAGCTGTAAATAAATATCTTAAGACCATCCTACAACGAACGATCAACTCATCCAAGTCAAATTGGCATTTGATTTTATACTTGACATTATGGGCTTACCGAATGTCTGTTAAGACTGCAACCAATTTCTTACCTTTTCAACTCGTTTATGGGCTGGAAGCAGTCTTGCCTATCGAATGTCAGAGCTCGTCCCTAAAGTTGGCAGTACAATTATTTCCAGACACTTCTCCACTTGATGAATGATTATTATACCTTGAGCATCTCAATGAGCAGCATTGTGATGCGTCCATGGCCAACGAGGCTCACAAACATAAGGTCAAGTGTCAGTATGATCGGTCCATTTTTCCTTGGATTTTCTCTGAAGGCGACCTTGTCCTGGTCTATGACCAAGATAAGGACCCCTTGGGGTCAGGAAAATTCAAACCCATGTGGTTCGGACCTTTCATCATAAAAGAGGTTCTAAAAAAGGGTGATTATCATCTGGTCAACTTTGAGGGAAATGCTTTGGCAGAGCCTAGAAATGGGCTCTACCTCAAGAAGTATTACTCATAAGTAGGTCACCTTGGGTAACTTTTTGTAACATATGTATAGTCTTTATACTATTACTTTCTAGTTTCTTTTAGTATTATGGATGTGTCATTTTTGATGTTATCTTTTGTCACTGTGGCAGATGTCAAGTGAATCAGAGGTGTTCATTGGGTATGTAGATGGTGCTAGTTGGCACACTCGGAGGCTTGCCTCCACAACTTGGGTAATTTTTACACCTTGAGGCCAGTTATTATCTTCTTGAGGTATATGTTTAGGTGACACCACAAACAATGTCGCCGCGTATAGTACAGTTATTGAGTTGCTTCATGATGCCCTGTCATTTGGTATCTCTCATCTCCGGGTCTATTTAGACACTCAACTAGTTGTGTCTCAGTTAAATAGAGTCTACCATGTTCATGATCTGACTTTACACTGACAATTCCTTAAGGTACGTCTCTTAGAATGAAGCTTTGATTATATTACATATTTTCATGTTCCTAGGAGATTAAACCAAGTTACAAATACTCTAGCTAATCAAATTTTAGACGGGCATCTCGCACACATATAAAAGGACATACACATAAACATGTAAAATACATTTTTAAAGGCAAATATGATCCATAATACACAAAAAGACATAAAAATCCATATATAATATCATTATCATCAGAGTACATAGGTGGATGCAAGCGCCTAAAAAATATGACCAGTAATGAGTCATGGGGCTTATGCCCTCAAAAAATATATACAAGTAGTGCTCTCGGCACTTGAAAAGTCTATACTAATTAAGGTCAGGGCCTGTGGTCCTTGTTGTAATGATCAACAACATTTGCCAAACGTCCAAACAGTCGGACCCACGTCCGTGGTGCCCCCATGACACGAGGCTGCATAGATGGTGGCAGATCCTCAATCTCTTCCATAGGGACTATGCGGATGAGCGAGGTAAAGTTTTTCTCGACTCATCTCAAAACCCTCTTAGCCTCACCGGATGGAAGCTCTCCTGCTACTGTTGGTCCCCCTGCGGTGGTAGGTGCAGCTCCTGGCCAAGGACGACGCATGTTCCTCGCGTAATCCGCAGGTCACACTGGTCCCACATCTGCACATAATAGACATATATCTGCAAATACTCTGGTATAAAAAAAATGATATATATAAAGAACAACATAAAAATTACATATGTTTCACAAAAAAAAACAAAAAAAAAATGATACAAACTTACCCATCTCTCCTCTTTCCTCGCTAGGAGGTACTGGTATCTCAGGATCTCTCGAGAAATCAATCCCAGCATAAGGGTAATCCTCTATGACTGGGATCTGTCGCGAAAACCAAGCAAATAAGTCGTCATCAAAGGAATCATTGGTCCTTCCACCACCTTGTCGTGGCAGTAACACTGACCATCTACAAACCGCAGGAAGAGAGGCTTGATGTCCTCATACCACCACTCGAAACTAGGAACTCGTTCAAAGAAGAAAGAGCATAGAATAGTCTCGAACCCAAAGTTCCTTGTGTCTGCAACCGACAATCTGTCAGCTGCCTCTTCATACAATCTAGCAGTGTAGTGCTCTAGTCAAATATCTGTGCATTTAAGCACTCGACTGCACAGTTCATCTGTGCATGGGACGCCTAATGTAGAGCTACACAACAAGTCATCTACCCAATAAGAAACACAATCACCTGTAGTGATAAATTGATGATCTTGTTTATTGGCACTTGAGAGCTCGATCGGTTTGTACCAGCCTCACAATAAAGTCCTATCAATTCCAATATGTTATGAGGCCCCGAAGGAAATGTCCGAAAATTGACTGGTTCCCCTCTCCTGGAGAGGCCAGTGAAAAAATATCTATCATCTGTAGTAGGCACCAGTGAATTCCCCTCTAACATAAAGGCCTCTGCGTCGGGATGCCAATAATCAACCAAGGCAGTCAATAGCCTAGGTTGTGCTCGCATAAAAGGACATAGGAAGAACTTGAGCAGCCCACATTGCATTAAGGCAACAACAACATTGGGGTGTTTCCCAACTAACTCACTAATCTCCTCATGCTCTCTTTCCCTCTAGTGAACATACATCCTACAAAAAACCAAGTTCAGGAGGGTTAACCCTTGCTTTTTAATTTTTTTTTCCATTAAATAAAGGGTCCACATGGGTTGTAATGATGACAGTTGCGTGTACACATGCGCAGTTTTTCCTCTGCCTGAGTGTACACATGGCTTGTCATAAGACAACCCACGTGGACCTAGGGCCGACCTTTTGAGGGTCGATGACCCCCCAAAACTTGAAACTAAAAGCATAAATAAAGGTTTAAATTGCAAGAGGAGAGAGTTTATACTTACTTGGTCCAAGAAGATGGATGTTTCATCCACTGAAGCTCCCGTAATCAATTCTTTTCACAAAGGGGCAGTTTTGGATTTTAGTCAATTTCTGAATTAACAATGGTGATAATGAGTTGCAAGCTTCTATTTATAGAGCTTTTGGGCCCTTTTTTTGTCAATTTTCGGACCCTTTTGTCATTTTTTCTGAACTGAAAATCATTTAAGATGGTTCGGGAGTTTTCTTTGGATGATAAAGGGAGGTATTCCTTTGGGTATTTGGAATTTTTTTTGAGATTTGGGCGTTTGGACGGTCCTTTGGTAAAAATTCATTTTTTCCCAGCTCGTTGCATTTAAGTCAGGATTCCACCCCCACTTTCTGCATCTCGTTGTCTTTTCTACTTTGCCATAAGATTGATCCCACCAAGTTGCGACACAGAACCCTCATTACTGCTTTAGAAGTGTCGTAATTTTGTGGTAGAGCCTACCATAACATGGATGCCCTAGATATATCCTGGTTGCATGACGGTGTCCATGCTGTCACTAACGACTATAGGCTCGGGAGTCCTCCATAGTTTTTTCCTGATTACGAGTTTGACCCTCATTTGCATGATTCCTTTCACTCTTGACCTCACCCTCGAGACTCCCAAAAAACATAACGGGTCTTCTTTTAAGCCCTTTTCAGACCCTCTAAACATGAAAATATTGTTCAGCGATCTTGTGGCCTTTCATGCTCGTTAAACTGAAATTTGAAGTCACGTCTATCTGGCGGTATTTTACACCTTTTCGGTCTGGACGATCAACTGTACGAACAAAGGTATGCTCTAAGGAACTTTAGTTCTCTAGAAGAGTACCCCCAGGTATCATTTTAACCCTTTTTCGGGCCTGAGGGACTAAATGTACGAAAAAGGAACCCCCACAGAGTCCATAGTTAAGCTCTTTTTAGACTCCCTAAAATTGAAAAGATCGCCAAGTGACCTTATTCTTTCACAGTCGTTAAAATGGTCCAGAAGAACACCCCTGATGGAGTCCATAGTTAATCTTTTTTCAAACTCCTTAAAAATGAAAAAATGGCCGAGTGATCTTGTCCTTATCACACTCGTTAAAATGGTTTTGAATAGACATCTTTTCAGTGCTAATTTACCCCTTTTTCGAACTGACTAGACTACCTTCGAAAAAGGTACCCTAGTGGAGTCTCCTTTGATGTTTTTCAGACTCTCTAAATATGAAAAATTGTTGAGCTTACCTTCTTTGGGCTCGTTAAACTTACATCGAAGGACGTTACCATTGTGTGTCTTATTAATCACATATGCATACCCATGTCTTTGGCCTAATGCCGGCTCTATGTTTCTCTCAACTGAACCATCTGAAGCATGACCTATACGCAAGCCCTGTAGCACTTTGCCTCTGCGTCTTGACACCTTTGGCCCCTGGAGGCTTTTTCCTGAGTGTCCTTACTTTGAACATTAGTCTTGTCCCTGTGCCTCGAACTTGTATGTTTGCAACACTCATTCCTCCTTTGTAATGTAACATTCTTTTATTCTTTTTCCAAAATTATTGAAAAAGACTAAAAAAATCAAATATACCCCAAAAAGAGGAAGGGAAAAGTATTTTCTTTGTATTGGCAGCATAATGAGTCACCCTTGGATAAAGCATATATGTCCATTTGTTCTACAAACTCTGGGATTTAATATGACCTTAGGAAGTTGTTCTCGCTACATAGAGCTGTGTCCTCCTCTGTTTGGTTATTCTTCCAAACATATGGAGAGTTTGTGTTGCCTCCTTCCTTGTAAACTTATGTCAATGCCATGCTTCTTGAGTGTCATCATTTGCCGTGCTATTGTCCAAGGGAATTTTTTACTAAGCCTGAGTCGGCCCCTCTGCAGTTTGTCTCTTGCCCTCATGTCTGACCATCCCAAAAGTCCAATCAAGTCTTTGTTTGAAATCAATGAAGCCTTTAGTCTGATAATCAAGATTCTCTAGTCCATGATCACCCAGCTGTCAAATACCTCTGGGTAGTGAAGTTGTACACTCATATTACACTCCTATCCAAGTTTTGAATATTTTGAATTTGTTGCTCTATCTCTGAAGACCTCATCTCCAGCCATCAGACCTTATCAGCTTCTAGAAGATGGATACTATACGTGTATATCTTTTTGATTTCGAGATGTAGCTCCACTGTGTATTGCTCATGGCTACAATTTATATAGTTATATGACATGGATCTACAGTGTATTTGATTGGTAGCCATGATTTTATTTTATCCCGAGCATGGGTATTCCTGCCTCGGTGAGACAATTATTATTTTGTATATGACACCTCCCAATTTCTGGTCCCTGGGCTCACTTGTTTGGCACATCGGTGAAGATTGTTAATGTATTTCAGCCATCAAATGCTCTTCTGACCTCACACATTAGGGGGAATATGTTATAACCCTAATTTTCACCAGACATGCTTACCTAGCATTAGGCCATCTCAGATTCCTTCTTTTCCAAAACATTGTTGAACAACTCTTCTTAAACACCCCTTTTATAAATACCCACACACCCTGCTCCATTACTGCATGCATGTACACGCTAGCTGACCCAAGACAACCTGTGTGTACCTACAAAAGAATGGAAAAAGGAAAGTTGTTGATGGAACACACAACTTTGGGTAAGTTAACTAAATCTTTCGGCCATGCATGGCCGATCACTTGACCAAATACCTATCTTCTTCTAGCCTATAAAAGAAGGGTTAGGGGTCCCATTTGAAAGGAGGAGAATCATAGTAAAGAAAATATACACGATTAAGCATTCCCTTTGTCCCAACCTTTAGCCATCCTTGTGTAAAGAGAAGTATAGAGCAAAGCAGTTGGAAGACAGTGGAAGAAGAGCCCAGGACCAGGATCGAGGAGCAGTGGTTGACTTTATCATTGTAAGGTATCATTCTGAAGTTAATAAAATAATTGATTTTCCCATCCCGCCATATGAGATTGTCATTATTGGAATATTGATTTTATGATTGATTCAATCTCTAACCTATTAGTTCATAGATCAAATACATGTGGAGTTCTTTGTTTGTCTTTAGTGAATGCAAGTCAACATTGGGAGGAGAGTTGTAGTCAAAGAATGACCAAGCGTGAAAAGAGATCGACATCAAAACACGAAAAATAAGGTATTTCAACTTAATCTCTTGAGCCTTGTATTTACATATGAGTAATGGGGTTTAGGCATGGGATGACGGTAAAAAGTAAGAATCTTTAGGTCATTTCTTCATGCATGATAAAACCCTTAGTTCTAGTCCATAGGAGGGATTTCCCATCCACAACAGTGTGACTCACACAAGAGTGCATTCTTTAGGCGTAACAACCTGTTTCTTCGAAAGTGAAACTCACACTAGATTTCACTCTTCAGGCCTGACAACTTGGTCCTTCGACATTACAACTCACACTAGATTTCACTCTTTAGGCCTAACAACCTGGTTCTTTGACAATGCAACTCACCCATGAATTCATTTTTTAGGCCCTACTACCTAGTTCTTAGACCATGCAACTCACACTAGAGTCCACTCTTCAAGCCTGATAACTTGATTCTTCGACAGTGTAATTCACCCTCTAGGATCAGGCATCCCTTTCACTGTTATACAACTCCTTAGATGATCCATCATTTGCCAAGGTGTTCTCATGCAAAAAAATGCCAACTTGCTGCTAGAATTCCACTGGAAATATATAACCCATGGAAATCATCCCATCTGCATTACATGCATACAATTTAATATGAGACATCATCATATAGTTATACAATTTCAAACTTGTTTTACACAAGAAAACAAAATTTCCCAAACATGACTCTTTTTTCTCATAACATTTTGTCTCTTGTAGCAGTAGATATCAGTTTTCCTTATGGGATTATATCCTTGCCATATCCAAGACCATTTCCCCTACAATTTTCTCAGTTCCTTGCAACCAAACAAATTGTTAGTATATCGTAACAATTTTCAATTATTAATTTCTCAAATATGGTTATACAGGAAAATAAAAATCCCCGCACATGAGATTTCTGCTTATTATGTTCGGTTCTTGCAACTGTAGATATCAACCTTTCTTACGGGCATAAATCATTTCCATATCCAAGACCATTCTTCCTGCAATTTCCTCAACTTTCTTGTAGCCAAAAATGATTGTTAGCACTCATGCATATTTTTAGCATTTCATGAAATGATATCAAAATTGTATCTACCAAGCAATTCAATCATTTCCAGCCATTATTCACAATAAAATGGAATTCTACCATTCATCATATTATCTATAATAACAATATCATTCATTGTACATGCATTATAAACACATCAAGATTTTCATAATGCAATCAAACTTTACCAATAAATACAACCAATGTGCCAATAATCTTGGCCACATCTACACAATGCATCATTGCATTGATTTTGGAATACCATATGTTCATGTCATGTATTCCACCATGTAAGTTGGAAGGTATGGCCCATGACTCAATACACCATCCAAAATCTTCCCCACAACCCGTCTGATCCTTTGGATACCTTTCTCTTCAACCCATACACAACACTAGGAACATAATCCCTTAGTGTTATTTAGTGTAGGAAAAAAGGTTGCATTCTAAACCTCAGTTACATAGGGAATAACCATTATGCACTTGGATGGTACTATTTCCATATCCAAACTCATCATGGCCTCACATATGACCATCTCAAATGACATTCATTGTTACAACATGAGTAATGTCTCATGAATTAACTCGGTTATGAATTCATAACCAACATAACACAACATGCAATTAAATTTCCCATAAATGCATCCAAGCAACAATTAATATTTTCATACTCAAGGCCTCCTGCCTTTTCATCAATTCAAATATTGATATTAGAATGAGGGAATTCTTACCTTCATTCCCTTCAACATTTATACATTATAACAACCCCAAATGCATACCTGCATGGATTTTATCAACTTACTTGATGCTACATGATCAACTGGTATTTTGCAGAAGCTCACATGGTCCTTTTTCCAGTCTCTTGATCAACATTCCCACCATCCTCATTTTGTCTTCATATGGATGGATACCATAAAAAACAATATCATTGTGCTATAATAATCAATTTCTTGAATACACAATCCATCATTAGATTTATTCAAATATCATAATCATCATTATTTCATACAGAATACTCTTAGTCTATACTCATGCCACCAACATGTTCAGGTATGTCCATATGCACAAACACACATCAGTATGCACTAAGCATTTTATATTTCATGCCTATTTCATGCACATGCATTCTATCTTTATTGGATGAATCATGAATCAATTCTATCATGCACTCCAATGCATGTCCATTTCATATTAATCAATTATTTATCTTTATTGTTGTATATGGATGTCCTTGAATTTCTGTAGAACCTTGCTTCCCTGTGCGTTGTTGTTTTGCTCAACTTTTCCCCACTGGCCCCTATTCTACACCTGCTAGTCAATCCTCACTTGGTCATTTTGCATTTGTAGCCACTATTTGGTCCACTAGTACTGCCATCTCACAACTACTTTATGCGAAGAATCCTATCCCAACATCTTTTGGCTAAATTCTCAATATTCATAGTGTTGTAAGATGCATTATTCCAGCTGAACATTAACACTGCAATCTAATTAACAACTGCCCATTTTTCTTGACCAAACTAGTTTTGGAATACCATTATCATTGACGGACATTTCAACATTATGAAATACTTCTTTCATGTCTTCTTTCTAATATTCTTTGCCTCTGATGGATTTTATCAATATTAAATATCTCTCTTCACTTCATTGAGTGATTCGCTGTGAAGCATTTTTTTTTTTGGCCATTCAAGACCACCCCGCTCTAATGGAAATGCCACCCTTTTCCATTTGCACCTGTACCTTTATTTTCCTGTGCAATATGATAATAGAGGCATCTTTCTTTCTTGTGTAATTTTATACAAGAGTTTCTAGATCATATCTGACAATTCCTTCTTCCTACATTTCCATGATTTCTCATAGATATGACTGATCCAACCATAAGTCACACCTCATCTCATGATATTCTTTCTCCTTCTCTTGCATCAATATTTGTTTCCTTTACTATATTTATATCTTCAAGGTTATGGGGTCCTCCTTGATTCTTGTGCATGTAATGACATTATTTACTTTTTGGGTTCATACCCTATGTAAAAATATCTATTGACCTTCCTTTGCAAGCCATGCATTGTCTATAGCATTTGAATACTAATATTCCTTAGCTTTTATTTAGACCCTTGAAAACCTTGCAACACCTTCTCCAGACTTTCCTTTGTAGCTCTTTGATGCTTCAACCATCTACACAATATTGACCCCTTTTCTACCTAATGGACCTTGGGATTAAGTTAGAACATACCCACACAATTGTTAGTTGTGTAATCTTATCCTCTTTCTAGATATCCTTTTCACAAAACACTCTATGTAGAGTGCACTTCGGCTTAATGTCAATGCCCTGATCGTTAGCTTAACATCTCTTTTGTCAAGATATTTCTCTTGAAGTGCATCTCTAGTATTATACATAGGTACTATTCTAAGAATATACACTCTTAATTACATAAAAATCACCTTTCGCACTCACCTCTATCATTGGGAAGGTTCCTCCAAACTTGACACTATTTAGAAAAATCTTCACATCAAGTAATTACATGGTTAATGGAATCCAATTCCGGTTTTCATTACTTTCCCCGTATATTTTTATTACCTCAAACAACTTATATAAGATTCTTCCATGTTTCCATAACTCCTCAAGAACTTTCCAATGACTATTTTTTTTCTCAAATCCGAGCTCCGAGCTGCAAGTTATGGTACAAAAAAGTTTAGGTTGTTTTACTCAATTTATTCATGTATGCTACACGTGTCTTATTTTTATTCCTGTGCATTTTCAGGTACCCATACTCAAAATATGACTCTATCGTTAGCTTCTATGGGTCATAAGTTTTCCATGGACTGCTCATATTCTCCAAATGGACTTCTAAGCATAGAGTTATGCCCTATGGAAGTAATACTGGTGCCAAAATTTTACCCTCACTATATTGGCTGTAACTTTCTCATACGAGCTCCGTTTTGTGAACCATTTAGGTCACTGGATAACTCTCTTTGAGTTATTTTATTTGAGATGTAGAGGCATAGTGTACATTGGTTGTTGGACCTTGGTTATGAAATTAAGTGAATATCAAGGAAGAAAAGGCAGAATGTGAACTGTGTGGAAGACATAGTGACGGTTATTGGGTCAAAGTGAGCAAAAGAGAAGAAAAGATGGAGCAAAGTAAAAGGAAGCAAGTCGTTGAACGAGGAGATCGAGGATGACATATCAGCAATAAATAAGGACTGTGGGAAAATCAACAAGCAAGAAAATCCACCATTGGATGCTTTGGAGCACCGCGTGAGAAGGAAGGAAAGACAGGTTGGCAAATCCTGAAAACACGGGTCAAGTTGACCTAGGCTTTTAGACACCTAGGGTTTTGGAATCTAGGGTTTGTGACACCCAGGTTTTGACCTAAGGGTGTCAATGAGCTATTGTAATGTATAAATAGAGGTCTAAAGGACCTGGTTTGGGTTTTTGTTGATGTTGGGATCATTGTTGTTGTCTTTGTCTTTGTGTGATCGACTGAGTAATATTGAGTGAGAGAGAAGTGCTGAGTAGGAGAGCCTTCTTTATTGTAAGATCTTCAGTTGGGTGCGAAGATCAACCCTGCAACTGGGAGCACAGCGAGGGAAGAGATAGAGAGGATAAGAAAGAGGATCTTCTAGCTAAGAGTCCAGACAAGAACTGTGTGCTTCATATTAATACATTATAAAACAAAGTTCTGTGGACGTAGCCCTAGAGAGATTGGTGCTCTATTCCTTGTTGTTTGATATAATGTTATTGCATTACTATGTTAGATCTGATAGATATATCTTGCGCAATAAATTGTAGGAAGATAAAGAATACTAGATTTTTGTGTGTCGATCACTTTGAATCCACTTTACATTCCTTCTAGTTGTAGACATATATGTCCTGCAACCCCCTCATAGCTGCTTTGGGTGAGACTGCATCTACCTCGTAGGTGTTGCTGAAAGGGCCAGTAGCTAGCGCTTGTCGATGCGCTCTTGGAGCTTAACCCTAGGTCTTCCCCTGTGCCAACAAATGGTTCCATTGTTGGGACAAGAATCTTCTTGAGGGAATGTCAAGGTGGTTTCCATCAAAGAAAAAAATTCAAAAGTGGATAGAGGATCAAGAAAATCACTTTGTTGAAGCCCAGAACAAGAACCCTAATATTAGTACAGAGGATTGGTTGGAGAGATATATCTTTACTGATATACATGGAATTTTCTTTGGAGGAATCCATCAGGAGCTATATGAGTGGTTAGCTAGGTTAGCAGATACCCAGTTTGAGATCAGATCTAGACCTCCTGTGGTTTAGACACCATTGTTGATCAGGAAGGTCAAGAGAGTTGATAACGTCGTATCATGAGTAGTAGATCACTGGTTTGATAGAACCATTGGAGGGTACATCACCGAGTTTGTTGTTGATAGAGTAGAGTCATATAGCCAAGCCGAGAGATAATTCTTCAAGGGACCCAGAGGAAAATTTTTACACTTTCTAAAGTTGAGAATCAAGATGCTATTGCATGAGAAGAACATTTTGAATATACAGTAGATTGGTCAGATTTGGAAAAGCTAATGTTCAAAAATTTGAACAACAACAATGACAAAGAGGCTGGACATACGCGTAGTGGAAGAGCATTCAGAGAAGTTCATATTTCAAACTTGTTCAGGCAGAACTATGGGGACGAGGATTTCTACAGTGGAGAAGAGACAGATCTGACGGATGAAGAGCATTCAGAACCTGCTAGGGTAGAGGAAGGGAGAGATGAAGAACCTCACCAGGACGAGCCAGAAACTTCAGGAATTGTGCAGAATGCTGAAGTAAGCACTATTATCCCTCTTGTTGATTCAGTAACATTAAGCAATCAGAGTAATCCAAGCCACCAGAGCATTCAGATCACTGTCACTAGTAGTCCACCACATACTCAGTCAGGAACCCTAGAAAGATCTATGGAAGATGAGATGAGGCTCCCTATTTTTAGGAGAGATGGGTCTGAAGAACTTGATCAACACTGGTTCCTATGTGAAGCTGTATGGAATATTGAAAATGTCACCGACGAAGCTATGAAAATAAATTAGTTTAGTACTACCCTAAGGGATCACACACTGAGCTGGTACATAAATCTTGTCCAAGGACTTGCATAGCCTAAGTTGTTGAATCAGATCAAGAATGCGTTGATTGCAGAGTTCAAGAATCCCAAATCAGAGTCACAATGTATCACAGAGCTGAAAGAGATCAAGAAGAAGGTAACCTAACCTGTTTGGGAATTCGATCAAAGATTCAAGACCTTAATAGGTCTATTGAAGTTTTAGATCCTAGATGAGAAGAACAAAGAATGGTTCATTGCTTCCCTCTTACCACACGTTAGAGTTCCTCTGATGCAATAAAATATTGCTTCACAGGTTGAGGCACTGGAGATCTCCATAAAGTTAGAATCATCCCCTATGAGAGAGTCCATCTCAGGTATGAGTCAAATCTTGAGTCAGCTAACTAGTTTGTCTTTGCAGGTAGAAGATATGAAAAATGACAAGGGAAAAGATAAAAGAGAAGACATCTAGTGTGTTAGATGCAGATCAGAAGGCCATGACAAGGGACTCTGTCCCTTATTCCATGAATACTTGGCCTCTGGAGCTCTGATCCATCTGAAGCAAGTCACCTTACCCTGGTGCGAGGTATGCAGAAATAGACATCGCCCTAGTGAGTGATATTACATAAAAAAGTATGTTCAGACACCCAAAAATTTGTATTGCACATTCTGTAAGTCTGTGGGACATGATGATAGGGATTTTAGGGCTTACGATATCATGCATTAAAGGTCAAGATACATATACAAAATTCAAGGCGAAGTACAACAAGAAGGAAACACTACGCAATATAACTCCCCTGGGAGATGAAACTTCAATCCTCGCGGTGTATTTAGAGGACAAGGACGAGGAGAAGGTATGTGTCAAGGCCAAGGATAGATAATCTGTGATAAATGTACACAACCAGGACACTTGGCAAGGGACTGTTAGAACCCTTGTACCACTTGCAGCTATTGCAACTCCTTCGAGCATGTTATCGAGGAATGTCTAGCATTGCTGACTAAGATTTAGGAATGACGAGGACCTTAGTAGAACCTGCAAGTGAAACTGATATACGCTGAACCTCACGGAGAAGACCCTAGAGTCACTGTTATCACTAGATGACATCGACGGAGTAAGAACATTTGCAGACTTTGAGGTAATTGAGATAGTTGATGATAATTGCCCTTTCAATAATTCCACTGTGGTTGATTTAAAGAAAAGACGTATGAAATTTGAAAGATATGGCCTTAGGGTCATTGCACCTTTATATCTAGACCAAGGTCAACGATACACAGAACCCATGAAAGAAGAAGACCGTGCATATGAACTGGAAAACATATACAAACTAACAACCAGAAAACAGGATTACATTAATCCTACAACCGATGGAAACCTAAGCTGGTGAAGTGACAACGTATGTTCATTAGACTCAGAAGAAGCACTGGAGAACTAGCAGAACAAAATGTGTGAAGTATCTACAAGGAGATGTGCTAGATTAACCAGAGAAGTTCACTGGATCGACACAAAAGTAAGTAACTTGCCCACTTTTGATGGTCTGAATCCTTTAGAAGCCTTCTTAGCGGAATTTGAAGCAAGTGTACCAACACAGCAAAGATTGTTGGCAATGGATGAGGCCTTGAAAGACACACCAGCAAGATGGTGGGGGACACACAAAAACAACATTACAGAATGGGTACAATGCCGTACCCTGATGACCGCGCGGTTTTCAGCACAAGTGGAAGGCTGCGAAGTTCGGTACATAGGTCGAAGTTTCCCAAAGGACTATGTGTGAAGTTGCGAGGAATCCTGGACAAACATTCCTCAAGAGAAGTGGGTACACAAGCTCATTAACACACTATACATAACCCTTATCAACTGGTACCTTCAAGTGGAGTTGCGCCTCAGCATTGCAGATTGGGAAGGTATGACTAAGTATTTTGTGACCACATTCTTATTTGAAAGTCAATATCCTTTAGTAGATCAACCGTTATAGATCATAAGATAGAAAGTATTCGAGGAGGCGTCTAGCCTCCCTTTAGAACAAGAAAAGGACGAATGGACTGCGTCTCTCCAGAAACTGCAAGGCTTTTACAACATCAATGCTGATGAAGATGATCATCCTAGGAAGGTGAACATTGCTGAAAGAGAAGGCCAAAGAGATGTGGAAGGACCAGGAATTGAGATACCATTCATTAGATAGTCAATCAAGATTAGGAAAGTCAATATTGGAACAGAGCAGACACTGAAGCTTGAAAATGTTGGAGATTACTGGGATGCTGCTATTATCGACAAGATAACATAATTACTGCATGAATATCTAGACTTGTTTCCAACCAAGTTCACTGATATGAAGGGAATTAAAGGGCCTATGGGAGGAATGATTATCCATTTAAAACCAAATGAAAGACAATTCAAACAAATACCCTATAGACTGAACCCTAAATATAAGGAGAAAGTGAAGATTGAGCTCGACAGAATGCTGGAAGCAAGAATTATAGAACCTGTCGAAGAATCAGAATGGATTAGCCCTATGGTGGTGCAAGACAAGAAGACAGGAGAGATCAGGATCTGCATAGATCTCATGAAGCTGAATGATGCCTGTTTGCATAACCCCTTCCCTACACCATTCACTGATGAAGTGATAGATAATGTGGGAGGCGAGGAAGTATATTCTTTTACAGACGAATTTTCAGGATACCATTAGATCTGGATTGCCAAGGAAGATTGCCATAAGACCACATTTGCAATAGAATGGGGATGTTATCGGTATACAGTAATGCCATTTGGATTGAAGAATTCCCCAACCATGTTTTCCAGGGTGGTGGTCGAAGCATTCAAGGAGTTTCTACATAAATTTCTAGACGCATATTTTGATGATTGGATTGTTTTTAGTTTATTGAAAAATAATATTGAATATCTAAGGCTAATGTTGGATAAATGAAGGCAGTGTCAAATTTCCTTGAATATGAAGAAATGCATCTTCTTCTCACCATTCAGAGTGTTGTTAGGTCATATTGTATGCAAGCAGGGATTGTTGGTAGACCCATCTAAAATTGCCATTATAGTTGATCTACCCGCTCCTACTTCAGTCAAACAACTGCGCACTGCGCTGGGACATACTGGATACTACAGAAAGTTCATTAAAGGATATGCCCAGATTACAACACCCATGGAGAATATTTTGAAGAAAGACTGTCAGTTTAGTTGGACAGAAGAGTGCCAACAGAGCTTCGACACACTGAAACATAAAATGGTTATTGCGCCTATTTTGGTCTTCCCAAATTGGAGCAAGGAGTTTCATGTGCATGTCGATGCATCTTCTATTGCCTTAGGAGAAGTGTTAGCACAACCCGGGGAAGGATATATTGACCATCTATTAGCCTTTTCCAGCAGGAAGCTATCAACTTCTGAGATCAGTTACACCACTACTGAGCGAGAGGGCTTAGCCATGGTGTATGCACTGCAAATATTTCACCACTACTTGTTGGGAGGACACTTTAAAATATTTACTGATCACTCCACACTGAAATATCTAGTCAACAAGCCAATGTTGGGGGGGGAGAATATACAGATGGCTTCTGCTATTTCAGGAATATGACTTTGAGATCATAGTGAAGCCAGGAAGAATGAACAAAGGTCCTGACCACTTGTCAAGGTTGGAACATGATGAAGAGCCGACCAATTTGGAGGATGCACTGCCGGATGCATAGTTACTAGCCATTAGAAATATTGATGACCACTTCACAGAAATATTCCAATTCCTATCAACAGGAATAACTCCTAGTGATTATACAATTCCACAGAAGAAACAACTAGTAATTCACGCTGTAGACTTTTCACTTATAGTTGGACAACTATACAATATGGGAACTGATGAGATATTGAGAAGATGTGTTATGGAGGTAGAGTGATCAGTGATCCTTGAAAAATCTCATGAAGGCATCGCAGGAGGACATTACGTAGGGAAAGCAATTGCGAAGAAGGTTCTTAGAGCTGGCCTTTGGTTGCCTACCTTACACAGATATGCTAAAGACTATTATAGAGCCTGCAATGTATGCCAAAGAGTTGGGAAACTATCCAGAAGAGATGAAATGCCATTAGCAGAATAGATGACCCTAAAAGCATTTGAGAAATGGGCCATTGACTTCATGGGACCTATAAACCCACCAAGAAAACGCACAGGAGAAAGGTACATAATCACTGCGACAGAGTACTTGACCAGAAGGGCCGAAGCAAGAGCAGTTAAGGATTGTAGTGAAACTATAGATGCACGCTTCATATTTGATGACATCATAACCAGATTTGGATGCCCAAAGATCCTTATGAGTGATTAAGGCACACATTTCATTAATGAGACTGTTGAAGCCTTAACTAAGGAATTTGAATTTCATCATCAGAAGAGAACACCTTACCATCCATAAGAAAATGGCATAGTGGAAGCATTCAACAATATCTTGGAGACAACGCTGACAAAAATTTGCAGTGTGAACAAGGATGACTGGGATTTATGAGTACCAGTAGTACTATGGGCCTATAGAACCACTTGCAAGAAGCTAACAATGAAGACCCCTTTTAAGTTGGTGTATGGTATTGAATTCGTTGTCCCAATGGAATATTTGGTACCAAGTGTTACACATTATTTTTTTCATCCCTATGACCGTTAATGATGTAAACCTATTTGTTTCCTTCAGAGGGGTCAGTGGCCTAAGTTCCTGAAGAAGGGAAGTAGAAGAACTTTTCCTAAGAAAAGAGGTTGCATTCTCCTTTGTAAAAACCCTATAAAAAAGGAAGTTCGCAGGTTGCTATATAGGCAAGGTGCGAGAATGCCTGATTCTCGCAGGTTGCACCATAGTTGGGTTGCGAGAGGTTCGAAGGTTGCTCTATAGGCAGGGTGCGAGAATGCTTACATGTGGGAAAAATGAGCGTTTTCTTGAATCTTCTAGAAGAAGAAACTTCCATGGTGAGGTGGCATCCGAATGGTTTGGATCTTACTCGCTTTCATGATTTGGTGGGATCATCCTAACCTCCTCACCTTATCCTCTTCAACTTATAAAAGGAGAGGAGCTCTCATGGAGAAAGTTATCTTTGGTTAGCTTTTGAGCTTTTGATTTTGGAGCTTGAACTGGGATTTGGCTTGGAATTGTTAGCTTGGTTAGAGTGGCTTTGAGATTTTCTTTGTCAAGGTAGATTGTGAGTAGCTATTAGATCCATGGTTTCAGAATCCTTGGAGCAAGAAGTGTGTGGGGAACGAAGGACATTTGGAAGGGACCTTACGACATCAAGGCCATGGTTGTAATCTCTCTTTCACATTTAATATGATACAGTAATATGATTCTTTCCTATAAATCTTGTTGTGTTTTATTGTATGATTCATTGATCACATACATAGGTTTATATTGATTTTATGCTATTACTATCACTTTGGTTGGTTGTGTTCTTTTGCAGGATCATCATTGTATGAGCGTTGGAATGGAGCTAGGATGGCGATGGCGAGAGGAAGCGACATTTAAACGGTATGTCACCCATCCCTCTTTAGTTAATAAATTCAATATTTAAAATTTAAGGAAAGTGTCATGTTCTGGTGTGTTTTTTTCTAGATCTAGGTGGATCTAGGGAGATCAGTTAGTGTCTGCACCTACCGATTAGTCCGATAACAAAATTGGAGACTCCACTGGGGAACGTATTGTTTCCTAATTAGTCTAGTTTCCCTTGCTTTGATTTCTTGTTTTCTGGTCTCTAAGTCTGTGGGAGATCCATCCAGACTCTCTGGATCTAGAAATTCACTTAGATTCCTTGTCCTTTTTCAAAATTTTCTTTGATTACAAATATTCTTGCACTGTACCTCTCTATGGACTACGAGAATCATTGATGTTCGCACCCTGCTGTTAGGTTCAGTGCAAACTTCTCGCACCCTACCAATGTCTAGCCTGCGAGAATACCTAATTCTCGCACTGTAATATACTGCTAGGCTGCGAACTTGTTTGTAAACTTTTTGGATTGGGCCTTGTCATCTTTTGATGACCCAGTTTTGCTTTGATCAGCTGGATTGAGCTTTTAGAGCCTATATTGATCTGCTTACAGTCTGCTTGACATCCTTTGAGTTGCTTTTAGCCACTTTTGCTTTGTTTGGTTTTGAAGGATTAGTCTCTTGCTTTGAGTGTCTTTCAATTACAAAGCATGTGTTTTCTTTAGAATTGTTTAGGGAAAGATCAGATTTCTTCTGAATAGTTCGCTTTAAAAGAGAACTTTTAGTTTGGGTTTCTTTGTTTTAAGAAAGTTCATTATTGCTTTTGGTGAAATTTTTGAAACAAAAAGATTTAATTTCTTGCTTTATATTAGATTGGGGGCATCCTTTCATTTGAAGTAGCGAAATTGCATGATTCTTGGCATTTTTTGATCTTGAATCGTGCATTGGTGTTCAGTACCTTTTTCTCATTTCTTGAGAATCTTGATATTGATGAGTTTAATATATTTTGGGGCATCGTGCATATGGGAATGATAAATGTTTTCTCCTTCTCATAGCATAGCTTTCATCGAAATGAAAAGATTGCATCTTCATCTCTTTGCATAAATTTTGAGTCAGTCAAAACACCATATTGTCCACGCCATTTTCCTTTTGAGTAACAACAGCCATAAAATAAAGTGCTTATAAAAATTGATTAGACATTTTTATCTTTTTTGGTAGCAAACCTATATTAGATTAGTTGTAGGGCTTTGGAATAGGTGTGAAAGATAACATTCCAAAGTTGAAAACAAACATAGAATCTTGAGTTAGGGAGCGGTTAAATCCACTTATTACATTTTGTCCTGGGAAGCCCTTCTAACACAAGGGTCAATCACGAGGTCGCATTGAGACTAGTAGCGTTACTCACCCTGCTTTGTTGGTCTTGGTGTAGAGATTACATGTATTATGGGGTTCGCTTGAAAGGTATACCCACAATGATGAGTGGAAGCCTTTCAAGTTGATTTTGGGCTAGATACCCTTCCCTTGCGCGTGGATCAGACTGTCGACTATTTCCCTAGGAATCATTGTAGTGATTGGTAACCTTAGTGGCCTATCTCTCTAGGTTCTTTACAAGAGGTGACTATGGAGGGGCAAGTCTTCATGGTACCTGGAATCGACATTGGCCAAACTCACTCGGGCTCCTTGGAGGGTATACCCACGATTATGTGTGGGAGCTTGCACCAGGGTGTAAGTCCGTTAAGCAGGACGTCAACGTAACTTTTCCACCCGCTCTATCTCAGCCCCTTCTTACATTGTTCCCATGACGTTGGATTTCATCACCAACTAGTGTGCTCATTGTAAGAAGGTTTTGTTTGTTTGCTTGCTTCCTATATTTTTAGCATGTGTTGTTTGTTTTCCCTAGCAGACTCTAGGTTGGATTTATTTAATGGCATCAGTTCATGGAATGACCAATGAAGGAACCCCTACTCCAGGGGAACCTTTTGTTTTTCCTTCTTATGGAAACATTGGTCCTCCTCACATCGCTACTTTGAGCCTTCCAGGTCTCACTATTGGATTACTGGTATGGTTTTTTTCCACTCAGGTAATCCCAAATGCAGTTAGTGATTCAATCACAAGAACTTCTCCCCAAGAGCATCAAACTCATGTTGATCCTTCACCTTCTTCACCAGTAAGGTATTCTTCGCCTTCTTCGCTTGCAAGGTCGCTTTCCGCTTCATCCTCTTCGTCGGGTGAAAGTTCTGAAGCTAGTAACCCGATGAATAAGAAGAAGAAGAAAAGAAAGATTAAGAAGAAGAAAGATAAACAAGCGTCAAAACCTCCAACCACTGTCAAACATGTTGGAAAACAACCAGTTACTGTTAGTCGTCCTGGGACTGTTGATGATGTCAAGATCACCCAAACAACCCGTAATCCCAAGTACTCTTGCAGGCTTTGTAAGGGTAGCCATCTTCTTAAGGAATGCCCTAGTCTATCCAAGGTTATAGAAGCATGGTCTACACATCCTCGCCAACCCACGTCGTTAGCCTCTGAACAACATGCTGACAAGCCCCCATCAACCAACCATGATACAGTTGGGAAGAAGAAAAGTAGATTCAAGTTCCCGTGTATGTTATGCAAAGGGAGTCATCTCACTCACCTTTGTCCTCATATGGATGAAGCCTCGAAATTACTGGAATACATGACTGTTTCACAGCCTCAACTTCCAGCTGCATACAGTAAGCTTTCTCTCAACCCTCCAATAGTTGATGGAATGATCACTCCGATCCCTTCACTGGTCAATCCGGTTGATCATGTCGTCAATTTGGTCACGTCCTTAGTTGAACCAATTGACAAAGTGGTTGATCCGATACCTTCCTCGATCAATCCCACTCTCCCCTCAAAGAGTGAAACTAAAACAATCAATCCGATCCCATGATTGGTCAATCCCACTCTCCCCTCAGAGAGTGAAACTAAAACAATCAATCCGATCCCATCCTCGGTCAATCCCACTCTCCCGTTAGAGAGTGTCACCCAAGTGGTCAATCCATTTCCACCTGTCGACCCCATTCTCCCCCTGGAGAATGAAACCCAAGTGGTCGATCTAATCTCTCCAGCGATCGATCCTACTCTCCCTCTAGAGAGTAAACCTGATACTGCCCATGTTTTTCTCGTTGATACAGAATCTACCATGGTGGGGGCTATTCCTCCTTCTCCTGTGGAACCCACTCCAAGTAATGAGGCCATCCGCTTTGATTGGGGTGTGCTAACTGGACCTCATCTTCCCTCTTACATTCCTTTCCAGATTACAGTACAGGTTTGTGGTCGAGATGTTCCTCAGACATTGATAGATGAAGGTTCATCTATTAGTATTTTGTCCTCTTTTGCTTGGCAAGATTTGGGTTGTCCTCCACTTGCACCGGTTACGCAAAATCTGTTAGCTTTTAACAGAAGAACTAGTCAACCTTTAGGGACCCTTCCTCAGTTTCCTGTAACTTTGGGAGGGAAAACTATCTTTATTGACGTCATGGTAGTCCAAGACCCCTTGGATTTTGCTTTACTTCTTGGGCGAGATTATGTCTATGCCATGAAAGATATTGTGTCTACTCTTTTTCGTGTTATATCTTTCCCTCACGATGGACGAGTTGTGACTGTTGATCAACTTTCATTCATTGACCCTAACTAGATTGCCTCCCTAAATGGTTCTTATATGTATATGGTATCACCCCTGCCACAGGTCAATTATGTGGCGCTGTCGCCCATGGCTTCAACTTCTGATGACTTAGATCCAGTAGTTGACATGGTGATCTCTTCGATAGGGTTGTTAGAGCCTGATCTCTTTACTCCTGTCACAACCCTTGACATGGTGTCCTTCTAGAGTGTGTTTCTTCCGTCAAATGAAGACCTCTTGGAAGCCATGACCGAGTTTTTTCCCTTGACATGGTCTCCTTCCGGAGCATTGTCCTCTTGGAATCCATGATCAAGAAGACTACGAGGATAGTTTTTTGCATCTCTGAGGCAACCTCTCTAAAAAATGAAACAGAGGTCTTTGAGCATGGTTTTTTGATTTCAAGCTCATTAAAAAATGAAACCACATCCGAGGATAGTTTTTGCGTCTCTAAGGCAACCTCGTTAAAAAATGAAACAGAGGTTACGAGCATAGTTCTTGTTTCTATGTCAAGCTCGTTAAAAAATAAAATAGTTTTCCCCCTCTCTATTTGAGTCTAGTATTTGAAGCTTCATTTCATTCTCCTTTGCAGTTGGATGAAACGAAGATTGGGGGGCATTTGCCTCAGCCTATGGACTTCATGCTAAAGTAGAGCCACTAGTTTCTTAAGCTGGGGGCTAAGTACCAACCATGCGTTCGGAAGTTGCAAGCATGCTTTCCTCTGGTTCAAGCTTGCGTAAAAATGAAACCAGGTCCAAGCATAGTTTTGTTTAGTTTTTAAGCTTGTGTAAAAATTAAAATCTATCCCAAGCATAGTTTGGTTTTGTTTTAAAGCTTGTGTAAAAATGAAAACAATCCTGAGCTTAGTCTTTGTTCTTTCTCATGCTCGTAAATACATGAGAATAAGTTACCGAGATTAGTCTTTGTTCTTTCTTGTGCTCGTAAATACGTGAGAATGAAACCGAGTATAATTTTATCACTTTTTTTGACTCGTAAAGGTTATACGAAAAAGGAACCCCCTGGAGTCCTCTTTAACTCTTTTCAGACTCTCTAAATAGGAAAAATTGCCAAGCGATCTTGCTATTTTTACACTCGTTAAAGTGTTTGAAGAAAGCGTCTGTTGGGCGATAATTTATCTCTTTTTCGGTCTCATCAGACTATTTTACGAAAAAGGAACTGAGAGAGTTCTCTTTTGAGTGTTTTTCTAGACTCTATAATCATGAAAAACCTTCGAGTTTTTTGTCTTTGGACTCGTTAAACAAACATCGAAAGACTCGTAATGGGACCGAACCACTCCTTCCTAGGGTTCATTAAACATATTCTGAGGGACTTGTTTGAAGGATGAGCTTACATTACAAGCATATGTTATCCTCCTCAAGCTTGCATAAAAACAAAGAGGTACTCACCAGAAATGGTGGGGGGAAAATTGGGAAAGAAATATGTCTAAACCTGTATTCCATGGAAGATTCGCTTTTGAACATGACACCCTTTCACTTGCCTTGTGTCTAGGTTGGAAAATCCGCTTGTCTCCTGATCATACTCCTATAAGATTACAAATTGGTTTGTGATCCTTGTTGTTGAGTCAGTATTTCCAAGACAGTTGTCATGCCGTCAATATGTTCAAAGTGATGTTTAACCCGAAAAGCCTTCTATTGCTTTGGCCATTTCTGCAGTCCTTAAAGCCTTCTATTGCGTCGGCCATCCCTAAGTTAGTCCTGAATCACTTGTTACTCTGATCTACATCAAATCTTGTTACTTGTTTCGTGTCATTGATGTGGGATACATTAAGGCCCTCCTGTGATGAGTCTTTTCCTGTCGACTTCAACTCATTATCCGGAAACAAGACTTATAAATTATTTGGTACCTTGGAACTTGCATGCCTCAATGACAGGTTTCCTCGCTTTTGAAAGTGGGTTTACATCATTGACCCCTGATCGAAATATTCCGTCAGATGTTCGACTTCAACTCATTTATTCACATTCGTTGGATTGTACTAGTGTACCTTGGGAGTCATTGACATTAATGGTGATTTCCCTCGCACTTGTTAACGGTATATACTAATGATCGGTAATCAATTGATTTCTACCATGTTTGACTTCGACACATGTATTCACATGGTTAGATTCGTACTATAGAGTGGTGGATATAAAGACCCTGGATATTTTCTGACAGATCCAGGTTGCATTGGAGTATATTCAGTGTACTATTGCATAGATCCACATTGTATGTCTAGTGGCTATGTTCAAATTTGAGTCTTTAACACATAGATCCACAGTGTATTTTTGGTGGCTATGTTCAGATTTGAGTCATATCGGCATGGATCCACAGTGTATGTTTGGTGGCCATGACCTGTCTTACTTGACATGGGTCTTCGCATGTTGGCATTTATTCTTTGAGTCATTTGTATTCTGAGTATGGGAATGCCTACCTCAGTGATGATATATTATTGTACTGTATTTCCTTGTTCGTTGGTAGGTTTCCGACCAACTGTTCCTTGTTCCCTACACACACTCGACAAAGTATTTCAGCTATCACTCTGTTCTAACTTCACACTTTGGGGAGCTCTCTGTTACACATTATTTTTGTCATCCCTATGACCGTTAATGATGTAAACCTATATCTTTCCTTCAGAGGGGTCAGTGGCCTGAGTTCCTGAAGAAGGAAGACAGAAGAACTTTTCCCGAGAAAAGAGGTTGCATTCTCCTTTGTAAAAACCCTATAAAAAAGGAAGTTCGCAGGTTTCTATATAGGCAGGGTGCGAGAATGCCTGATTCTCATAGGTTGCACCATAGCTGGGTTGCGAGAGGTTCGCAGGTTTCTCTATAGGCAGGGTGCGAGAATGCTTACACGTGGGAAAAATGAGTGTTTTCTCGAATCTTCTAGAAGGAGAAACTTCGATGGTGAGGTGGCATCCGAATGGTTTGGATCTTACTCGCTTTCATGATTTGGTGGGATCATCCTAACCTCCTCACCTTATCCTCTTCAACTTATAAAAGGAGAGGAGCTCTCATGGAGAAAGTTATCTTTGGTTAGCTTTTGA
>ML796209.1:161105-202125 GCA_009831015.1 Picea engelmannii
TGATCACATACATAGGTTTATATTGAGTTTATGCTATTACTATCACTTTGGTTGGTTGCGTTCTTTTGCAGGATCATCATTGTATGAGCGTTGGAACGGAGCTAGGATGGCGATGGCGAGAGGAAGTGACATTTAAATGGTATGTCACCCATCCCTCTTTAGTTAATAAATTCAATATCTAAAACTTAAGGAAAGTGTCATGTTCTGATGTGTTTTGTTCTAGATCTAGGTGGATCTAGGGAGATCAGTTAGTGTCCGCACCTACCGATTAGTCCGATAACATCAAGCCTAAGAATTGCTACCTTCACAGATATGGATGACACTGGCACTGTTCAAGAAAGGATTTCACAGTTGGTCAAACTAGAAGAAGACATATTTGTTGCGGGATTCCATCAGCAGGTACAAAAGGAAAGAGAAATGGCCTATCATGACAGGCACATCAAGAAGAGGCATTTAAGCAAGGTGATATAGTACTGGTATATGACAGTAAGTTCATAAAGCATCCTGGGAAGTTTCGAAGGCATTGGCTCGGGCCATATGAGATCGCCTATGCTACCGAAGGAGGAGTTGTACAGTTGAAGACTTTGAATGGAGAATGGAAGGAAGGATTAGTGAACGGGAGATGGTTGAAATTGTACTATGACAACCAGATGCCTCGCAACTCTAAGTAAAAGCATAAGGAAAAGGGTCTAGGTACTAGGTGCAGTTGAAACTAGGTACCAGACACAAAAAAGACAGTCTGCACAAGGAAGGAGACGAGGCATAGAGAAGAAATCAAAGGATGCACTGCGTAGTCTGAAATTGAAGTAAAATAGAAAGGTAAGATATGAAGTGCCTCGGGATGAGTCACAGGTGAGTGTTAGGGTCCTGTTGACCCTTGGTTATGAAAGTAAGTGAATATCAAGGAAGAAAGGTAGAATACGAACTGCGCGGAAGACACAGTGACAATTACTGGGTCGAAGTGAGAAAAAGAGCAGAAAAGATGGAGCGAAGTAAAAGGAAGAAACCCGTTTAACGAGGAGATTAAGGATGAAAAGTCAACAAGAAATAAGGATCGTGGACAACTCAACAAGAGGAAAAAACCATCGTTGGATGCTTTGGAGCATCACACGAGAAAGAAGGAAAGACAGGCTGGCGAAGCCTTGAAAACGTGGGTCAAGTTGACCTAGGGTTTTAGACACCTAGGGTTTTGGCATATAGGGTTTGTGACACCTAGGTTTCGACCTAAGGATGTCGATGACCTATTGTAATGCATAAATAGAGGTCTAAAGGACCTGGGTTGGGTTGTTGTTGATGTTAGGATCATTGTTGTTGTCTTTTTCATTGTGTGATCGAGTGAGTAATATTGAGTGAGAGAGAAGTGTTGAGTAGGAGAGCCTTCCGTATTGTAATATCTTCAGCTGGGTGCAACGATAAACCCTACAGTTGGGAGCACATGGAGGGAAGAGATAGAGAGGAGAAGAAAGAAGATCTACTAGCTAAGAGCATAGACAAGAACTGTGTGCTTCATCTTAATACATTATAAAGCATAGTTATGTGGGCGTAGCCCTAGAGAGAGGGTGAACCACGTATATCTTGTGTCATATGTGTGATTGGTGCTCTATTCCTTGTTGTATGATATACTGTTATTTCATTACTGTATTAGATCTGATAGATATATCTTACATAGTAGATTGTAGGAAGATAAAGAATACTAGATTGTTTTGTGTCGATCACTTTGAATCCACTTTACATTCCTTCTGGTTGTAGACATCTCTGTCCTACAACCCCCTCATAGTTTCTTCGGGTGAGACTGCATCTGCCTCACAAGTGTTGCCGAAAGGGCCAGTAGCTAGGGCTTGTTGGTGCGCTCTTGGAGATGAACCCTGGGTTTGCCCCTGTGCCAACATTGGTACACTATGTTCATGTGGGTTTTGACTTGCTAAAAATGTCGTTTAGGGTCTCAAAAATGCCCCACGATTTAATTACCTTCAAAAACCACAAAATTTAGTAGAAATTTGACAATTTTACTGTGTTAATAGTCCTTTAAATCTTACCTGTTGATCTCAAATCACGATGCACAAAAACTGTTGTTTTTATGTTGTTATCTATCCACGATAGACATCATCCTTTGGGTACACACATTGTTTTTCCAAATCTATTGATTTGACCATCGGTCGTCAATCCATTTCCCCGACACTCGATTTTTAAACAACTCATAAATTGGTTGTCGACGATATTTGTTGGAAAATGAAAAAATCTTCGTTGAATTTGTCGATGCCCGAACACTGACCCATTGGTGATCAAAGATCCCCAATGACTATTGAACGCTTTCCCAAATAAGTTGATTTGACCATCAACCATTGACCACTTCTGTCAGCTGACATGGAAACTGTTGATGTGGCATGATACATGGATGCCAATGTGGCATGACACATCATCCTAAGGTGTGAAATTGGGTGACATGGTATGAAACATGGATTCTTACTGGAATGACAGGTGGATGATGACATTATCATCCTCCTTTCCCCATCGACCATTTGTCGATTCTCTTGAACAACCCAAACAACTTGCCGACTTTGGCCGACATCAAACCATCGACACATCGGCCATCAAATATTTCTCTTAATTGATTTAAATTACTTCGTCGGATTCGGCCGACCCTCGACCGTCGACCATAGATGAATTTTGTTTGCGACGATTCATCCATCGGTTGCAACGATTCAACCAATTTGTCCATCAGTTCTCGACGATTTATCTTGGTGATTCTCCAACACTTCACCAAACGCATCGATCTCACCATCGAATTTTGGTGGATTCTATTGTTGAACCTCACACTTAGAAAAATTTCAAATTTTCTCTAATTGATATGGACTGTCGATTTTCTCCCTTTCACAACCCCCGATTTAATCTCGACCATTGATCCCATCAACCTTTCAAATGGCCAAATCCTTATGAATTTTTAAATTTATCATGATGAATCCCAACTATCGATATCGAGGGAAAAAGAGATCTCGACCGTCGATCCACCAAACTGACCGTAACTCTATAGGCGTCCATTAAAACTCAAATTTTGACCATTATAGGTTGAATTTTGATCTACAACTTCACCACTCTACTCCATTAACCTTTTTAAACTATCCAGAGTCATTCTAACTCAAATTTTACCCACACATTTGGGGATTTATCTCTAAATTATCCATTTTTCCCCCAATCGGTCACAGAAAAAATATGCAACAACAAAATTTCACCAATTCGCTCTGGTTTGAGCCCATACAAGCCTGGTTTTTGAACCAAAAGCTATGATACCATAATGTAACATACCCAGTGCCCAGTTGAGAAACACTACGTGCAAAACGTCATTAAATTATTAAGATTTTCTGCTAATCAAATTCATGTAGCTTACCAGCTGCATATCACACAAGTATTTGACCATTTGACTGATACTATAGTACTGAATGTATGTAAAAACGTATATTAAACATGAATACAATTGTTTAAGAAAAAAAAAACACACAACATTCATATAAATTATCTACACATCGGAATTTAACATAAGAACAAAACATAAACACTTATCTGTTAATAATTAACCAACTGGTTGCAAACAAAGGATGAACCTCCCAACCATAGGCATTGTTGATCATTTTCTCTGATTAGAAAGCCACCCCCTATTCGAGGCTATGATTCCACATGGAGATCCAACCCACTAGTTATCCACTCTCCACACAGAGCAACCCCAAAACCAGGTTCTAGTGTCACAACGGTTCCAAATCTCCAACTCTCTCTTTTCCCCATAACCTGCACTACCCAAGGAATGTACCCCCTTCAATAATCACAATCCCTCAGGCTGTAGCATTCATTTATCATGGTCACTAGTGCATTTAGTTGGCTAGGAATCACTCAGTTGGGAACTCTAGAAACTCTTAGTTGTTTCATATTTTCTCACAACAACCTTCACAAAGCTCTGAGTCATTTTCTCCACAGAAAATCACACCACAGGATCACAACCTGATTTATAGGAACACATGACTCTTTCTTAGCATAAAAACATAGCCAAATAATGAATGCCTTCAAGTATACCATGGCTGGTCCTCTTCCCATCCCTCTGCTCCTCCTTTGCTGCCCAAAATCTGCATGTAAAAACTGCCCCTTTTCTGCATACGAATTTCCTCTTCTTCCTTTCTTGCTTGACTCACACTCTTCTCAAGGATGACTGTACCTCAACCCATTCTATCCAATAAATATGGGATTTTACCGCTCACACCCACCCTCTTACATGAGTTTAATGATTGGCCTCTCGTATACTCAATCAACAAATATAAGGTTATACACAAAGATAAGAATTTCAAGAATGTGGGTTGGATTAATACCCATGAATAATTCCCCCTTGGACCCCTTTCTCTTCTGGAATCATAGCCCCCCTTGTCCTTCATCTCTTTCATATCGAAGCCAATGATTGTTACTTTTATTAATTATTTCAATGTTCATAATATGAAAATCGCCCCCCGTCCACATTAAATCAATACGGTCTCTTCTCCCCAAAGCTTCGACTCACTCACCTAATTCACATTTATAAAATTACATTATAATTCATAGGGATTAGAACTAGGGATGTTACAATTGAATTGCCAAAACTAGTCGTTCAGTCACATTTTTCTTCAAGTCTTCAAATGAATTCATGGCTACTACTTTCCACTTAAAAATCCCCTTTTTCATGCATTCAGTAAGTGGTGTACAAATATCGCTGAAATTTCTGATAAACTTTCTATAAAATATTTCCAATCCATGGAAACTTCTCACATCAAATGTACACTTAGGTGTTGGACACTCCAAAATAGCCTTAACCTTTTCAAAATCCATCTTCAATTCTTCCTCGAAAATCACAAATCCCAAGTACACTAACTCATCTTCAAGAAACATAAATTTCTTTAAATTGATCAACATTTTCTCTTCTTTCAACTGTTGTAAAACCTTTGTCACATGATCCAGGTGTTCTTCTTTGGTTTTAATGAAAACCAAAATGTCATATAAGTATGCCACAACAAACTGACCTAAAAATGGTTTCAAAACTTCATTCGTAACTCTCATAAATGTGTTAGGTGCATTAGTTATCCCAAATGGCATAACTAACCACTCAAACAATTTGTCCTTTGTCTTGAACGTTGTTTTCCATTCATCACCTTCTCTTATTTGAATCTAATGATAAATGATCTTCACATCAATATTTCAAAAGTACTAAGCCCCACTCAAACAGTCCATGAGGTCATCCATCCTTCGTAAAGGAAATATGTACTTGATAGTAATCTTGTTAATAGTTCATGAATCAATGCACATTCTCCATCCACCTCTTTTCTTGGGGATTAAATATGTAGGTACAAAACACATAATCAAACTTTCTCTGATCAATCACCTATCAGGAAACTCTTGCACCTTCTTATTTACTTCATCATTCTTTTCTGGAGTCATCCGATAAGGAGATTTATTTGGTATAATTGATCTTGGTATCAAATCAATTTGATGTGATATACTCCTCAAGGGAGGTAACCCTGCTGGTAAAGAATCTCCCACTAATCTTTAAATTCATTCAACAAAGGTTTAATATTTAGTGGCACAAATATTATCTTTCCACTCTCTGGAACTTGTCTTGGCATTAAGGCCAAACAAAAATGGGTCCTTTTCCGTTCTCTCAAAAATTCTTTGGCTGAACACATCATAATACAACTATTGCTACAAATATTTATGTTGTCATTACCACTTGAGTTGGTCTCCACCATTGGCTCCAATATGTACCATTGTCCATCTTTTAAAAATTCATAAGTATTCTTCCTTCCATTATGGAAATATTTTCTGTCAAATAGCCATGGTCTTCCGAGTAGTACGTGACATGCATCCATCTCCACTATGCCACACAATACCTACTCACTAAACTTTCCAATATGAAAACTCAACAAGCATTTCTCAGTCACAGTCAGTTTTTGTCCTCTTTTCAACCATGAGAACTTATACAGATTTGGATGTGGAATGATTTTCAATTTCAATTTCTCCATTACTTCCGTGGATACTAAATTTTGTGTACTTCTTCCATCGATGACAAGATGACAACACTTATCCTAAATTTTTCATTTGGTTTTGAACACTCTCTTTATTTGTTTAGGTTCTTTTGCTACCTTTGTCTCATGCTTGAGTAATATTCTTTTGAACATCATGTTTTCTCCTTGCTCATGCTGAATTACTTCCACATTTGTATCAACAACTATTGTCTCGTCTTCTTGGGTAACGTTTGCTCGGTATTCATTTCTTCTTGCTTCATTATGCATGTTAGGGAATGAAATAGAACACTATATGAAACAAAGAACACAATATTGCAAACAATCAAAGATTGGAATTTTTTTGGAGAACATAGGTGGCATATAAAGACATCGTTACAACACTTAAGCAAAGAGTACTATGATTAGAAGATCACAGTGCATATTGCACATCTTGATTTTCATGATCTATTGTGCAATCTCAATTCTCATCTAACATTATGATAATGAGCAAAGGGGTCTTATTTTATAGTCTCAATATCTAACTAATTCCCACATAATCTAGAAGATCTTGTCCACATACAACCGTCAACAGTTAAAGTTGAATCCTCGATATCCACTCTATCAAGTGGGCTCGATGGGACTCGACCTGACTATATATCCATCCAACTCATACTCGATTGTAGGATTGGTTGATCCACCACCCGACTATCTTCGATTGTTGGTTGATTGTCCGACCGATAATAGCGTCGACTACTTGAATGTCTAGTGTGGTGTGCTGATCCATTTCCCATCTAACTATGCCAAAATGTAGGTTGACCTCTTGACTGACTGAACCCAGGATATGTGTGATGAACCATCAATGCTTTATGTTCCAACACCCCCCCATGAGGACACAACTTTGGAGATTCAGAAGGTGAAATTACATCATTGAAACACCCTCCCATAATTGTAGCTTCCTGAAGCCCAAGAAAGGTGTGGATCTTGATAAATATGGCTTCATCTAAAATTTTGGTGAAGATATCAACAACTTGATCTTCAATGTGACAATATTCAAGAGAAAGAATGTCGTCCTGAACCAATTGCCGCAAATAGTGAGTATGAATATCAACATGATTCATATTAATGTGAGAAACATGATTGTCAACAACCTATGTGGCATTGTGATTATCACATTATATTGTAGTCGAGGTCTAAATAGGAAAGCCAAGCTCGCCTAAAAGTTGATGAATCCAAACTGCTTCAGTACCTTCTTGAACAATGCCATGATATTGTGCTTCTACAGTAAAAAAAGAGAATACCTTCTATTTATTACATGACCACACCAAAGGTCCAAGTCTATAGTGAAACACATACCCAATAGTGGAATTCGGTCATCCTCGTCACCAACCTAGTCGGACTCGGTGAAGTTGACTAGCGAATCTGAACTATGACAATATTTGATACCAAAATGAGTGGTACCCTTCATATATCGAACAATGCGTTCATTTGATTGATTTCCAATGGATATCTCTGGGATCCTGCATGAACCGAGAAACCACACTAACAACAAAGGAGATATCAAGTTGACTATGAGTAAGATAAATAAGACTACCAACCAATTATTGATAGAGAGTAGCATCAACAATGGGTGTTGAACAAGTTTTAGTAACTTTCACTCCAGACTGAGATGGAGTGGAACAATGCTTGCGATCAAACATATTAAAACGTGTCAACAAATACATTACATATTTAGACTAAGAAATGAAAAACCATCACACAGTGGTAATACTTGAAGAAACAAAAAATAATGCAGAGTTCCAAGATCTGTCATATCAAAGGAGTCAACAAGTTGTTTCTTTAATCTAAATATGAGCGTATTATTATTGTTAGTAATTATTAAGTCATCAACATATACAAAAACAATCAAAGTATCTCCATTGGAGTGGAGAACATACAGGCTTTGATAAGATTCACACTTTTTGAAACCAAGCCTAAGAAAGAAATCGTTGATCTTAGCAAACTAGGCTCAGGGAACCTGCTTCAAACCATAAAGTGACTTGTTGAGTTGACGTACCAAATTGGAATCCCTCACAAAGCTTTGTGGTTGTTCCATGTAAATTTATTCAGATAGGTCTCCGTGAAGAAAGTCACTCTTCATATCCATTTGATCAATCTGCCATCCAAAGTAAGTAATGAGGGAAATAATCAAGTGAATAGAGTTCATTTTTGCAATGGGGGAGAATGTTTTAGTGTAGTCGATGCCTTTTTGTTGAGAAAATCCCTTCATGGTGAGGCATGATTTATATCACTCAAAAAAACCTCTAGAGGTAAATTTAGTCTTGTATAGACCCATCGACACTTCACAATGTTCTTTCCATGCGGTTGGGGAACTAAGTACTAGGTTTGATTCTTTTACAAGTAATCAATTTCAGACTTCATTGCCTATTCCCATTTAGGTCAACCTTCGACATATGAGTAGGTAATAGAGTCATAGGTGTTAGAATATGAATGAATGTTCTTGTTTTACCATTGACAATATAGCTATTGTCACCCAACCATAGGCTGAAGCCACTCTTTGAGCACCTTAACCTTGACAGAGAATCACTCTGGAAGCAAACCTTAACAAAGGGTAGCGCAACTTTCCCCAAGGATAGCGCACCAACAAGAGCTGATCATATAGTCCAAACCCTAACCAAGAGATAGTTCAAGCCAAACATGATATTCTAGCTGCAGCATCTGCAATGGTAGCTCTCCTCCAAACCTGTGCCTAAAACTAGGCATTGCAGTGCGCACAAGTGTTGCTCTGCAATTCTAAGACTGCCTACCAGAATGAAGACTGGCCTCCTGTAATTATAGTAATTCTGGCTAACTGCTTGGGCTGACTTCTCATTATGGGTATCTGTCTGTTCAGTATATTTTATTTCTGCTAGCCGACTTCTTCTCTTGGAGTCTCATAACCTAATACAAGTTATCTTCTTGAGCCGACATGTCTTCTAGGGTTATTAGCCAACTCATTAGGGTTTCTTCTTGCTTCACGAAATATTCTATTCTTTCCAGGTTTACACGTGGAGGTAAATACCTCTCGTAGATACCATAATATCAAAACTCCCTCCTACCTAGGGAGGTATTACAGGTAATGGTATTGAGCAGAAACATACCATTCATCCAGTAGCATCAACATAGTTGTATAGACTATCTCATGACTAGATCATGAGCACCATCATCACCATCAGTGTCATTAACTGTATAATCTCTTGGAACCATACTCTATCTGAGTAATCAGACATGATGCTCACTCCACAGAGTGACACAAGATTCATTCTTCTAAGCTAGAAGAATAAATGTTATGAACCATTTTATGTCTGGGAAATATTTTTTCATTGATCATCCATCTAGCTGATAATCATTTTCAACACTGTTGATAGTCTTCAAGGCAATCATAACAATATCATTCAATAGAACACAACTGTGTCTATCCATAGTATTACACAAATACAATCCAGTGGTACACTACCACACCAAGTAGAACATAGGTACTTGATCAAACAGTGGAACACATCCACCATAGTAGTATACATCTACTATCTAGAGACATACAGTCTTCATAACAATCATATGATATCAATTTGCATAGAAACAATGTTATGATATAAACTAAATTATCTGGGCCATTCTTCTACTCACATCTGTGAGATCTGAAAGACCATCTGCCCTCAGAAAGTCAAACATCAATGATGAGCTATCTGGACCATTCTTATCAAGCAAGGAAGAATAATTGTCTTGATTTTCTGAGCCTGGACCATTCCCCACCCTGGGCCATTCCTTCGACACTAAACAAAGTGTAACCTAGAGAGAATGAGTCTGCCCTAAGGAATATCTGTCCATGATTTTTGAACCTGGACCATTCCCCACCCTAGGCCATTCCTTCAGCACTAAACAAAGTGAAACCTAGAGAGAATGAATCCACCCTAAGGAATGATTGTCCAGACCATTTCCAAAGGAAATGATTGTCCTACACCAACCTCCAAAACGGACCATTCCCCATGTTAACCACAATGGGAAATCGCTGTCCGGTGAGGTGAGCCAGTCTTCTTGAGTAACCCTTAGGAAGAGAGACTGAAATAGACCACTTCCCATGTTAAGCACAATGGGAAGTCGTTGTCTATGGTACATCAACAATCTGGACCATTTTCCGAACTGGAAAATGTTTGTCCGTCAGAAATCTCAATCCACTTTCCGAACTTGAAAGAATCTGCTCATCCTGGACCATTTTTCGAACTAAAAAATGATTGTCCATTAATCAATAATAAATTAGTGCTCCCTCCCAACCTACGAGTCATCTCTTCCTTTTTCAATAAGGAAGTCATCTCCACGAGCTCCAACTTGAGTATGCAAACTCTTTCATTTTGGACATAAGCTTTACCAAAATGTCTGCTTATCTGCTCATCTGTGGAGATATGTTATTGGAGAACCACTTTCTCCTTTCTGGACTTCAACATGGATAATGCAATGCTTGATTTCAAATATACTTTGGTCTAGAACACTGGTTTTCTATGAAGTCTTCATGTAGCTCTAATCAATAAAGTATATCATTGTTGGAAAACTGGAACATATCCACGTGGCACTTCTTCTGTCACCATCAGATCTGATCTTCTGAGTAATCATCTTGATACAATATCTCTATTATAGAAAATATTCACCATGCTTCTGCTATGCACTGGAGGTTCTCCACCAACTTATCTTCTTCTATCTACATACAAGGGTTTATTTCTGGTATGCTTCAAAGTCTTGAGGTTTCTCTTCTACGCTCTTTGTTCAATCGCTTTGGAGAACTGTCTTTGCTTTCATCTTATGTAGAACTCCAACCCATGGATATTGCGGATGATATAAATACTCATGTAGAGGTATGTCTTGTTTATTGGAACAAGTAATCATCATAGTATTCTCCCTCCATCTGGGAGAACCTCTAGTT
This sequence comes from Picea engelmannii, assembly GCA_009831015.1. Classification (NCBI taxonomy): domain Eukaryota; kingdom Viridiplantae; phylum Streptophyta; class Pinopsida; order Pinales; family Pinaceae; genus Picea; species Picea engelmannii. The sequence goes on from ML796209.1 coordinate 172,068, forward strand.
TTGGATCTTGCAATGCTTTCATATATACACTGTTCTTCATCACAACTTTAAGTTCCTCTGTTTAATTGCTTTTATTGAGTTCATATTAGGTTGGTAATATTGTGATTCTTAATACAATGACTGGTTGTTTTGGTTTCTCTTTCTTTCTTGGAATCTTCATGTTCTTTCTGATGTTTTTGTTTTACTCTTGGGTCCATGGAGTTTCTTATATATCCCATGCCCTAAAGATTCCACTTCTTGCTTTCATTATAGAAACATGAACGTGGATGGAAAACCAGGGATACTTTAAGGCTTCTCTTCGAAGAAGACTTCTTCTGAGGTTGAACTGAACACGTACTGTCTTTCATGGCTTCTACCATGGATATATACTTCATCATCTTCAATGGATCATAGGATTATCTCCCTCCTAATCCTTTCTTCATGTATGAGTGCATATAATCGGCTCCCTTCATCTAACAGAGTCCATGCTTCCATCTGCATCCTTATTGTCTTTTGCAATATATAATTGGCTCCTTCCATCTAACAGAGTCGATGCTTTCGTCTTATTGTCTTCTACAGAACGTCATAAGTCTTTCTCCAATTTCCTCTTGATTTCTGACTTCTTTGTGTCTTTGCTTCTTCTAAGTCTCTTCATGATTGACTTTGATTTCATCTTTTCTTGTATAATTATAGCAGTCCTTATCTTTTTTTTTCTTCCATAGGTATAGTTATTATTGGAATACATAATCTTCTAAGGGATAGATATACAATATATGTACAGAGACTTATGCAAATAAGATATGAACAAGAAATATAGTTACCTTTTCGTAGAAGAAGAAGTCTGTATCATCCTGCTTGGTCTTCTTAGTAGGTTCCTTTTCTTCGGAAACTGATGCTTCATGTGTTCCCTTCCTTTTATTTATCTCAGGACAGTGATTCTTGTAGTGACCATACTTTCGACAGTTGAAGTATTGTATTTATGAAATATCTTTTTCTTGATTTGTCTTCCTTCTTGAGCCAAACTTCCTTTTGTTCCTGAAATTATTGAATCTTTCTATGAAGGCTTGATCATCGTACTTCTTTTGGGGTTTCTCTTTTGCACTGATCCTGGATTCTTCTTGAGCACAATAAGTCCAGAGTTCTTCAAATGTAGGATACTCCTTCCTTGTGTTCATGCTTGCGGCAAATGCATCCCATGTCTTGGGAAGACCATTGAGTACTATGTTTACTAATTCCTTCTCTGAAATGATCTCTTCAATAGCTTGTAGTTGATCTATTAACTGAGATATTCTCACAAAGTATGATGTTATGTTGTCATCATAATTCATCTTCATGTCATAGAGCTCATTCTTTAGACTCATTATTTGTCCAATGTTTCTAACTAAGAAGAGGTTTGTCAGAGCATCGTAAATATTCTTTGATGAGTCGAGATGGGAGATGTAGGGTATCAAGTGGTATTTTATAGAGTCCACTATGATACTCATGGCATTGATGTCATCGTCTTTTAACTTCTCCATAATTGCAACATTTTGTGGTTCCTTCTCTTTTCCTTCTTCAAACTCTGGTTCCACGATCTTTCCTTTCACGATATTCAACACATTATTATTGGCAAGGATGAGGTCAATCCTTGTCTTCTACACTATGAAGTTAGAAGCTCCATCTAACTTGTTTTTTGATTTCATAGAGTAAGTCATGGCTGCGTTGACTTGGTCAACCCTAGATCTGACCAAAAACTCAAACTTGACGTCTTGGCTTGCTGAGAGTACCAGGAGATGCACTAGGCTAGGGCACACTGATCTATTTGAAAATTAGGTCAATCCCTTCACTTAAGGTTCTTCAACGAGAGGATTAGGGTTTTTGCAATTGCACCTGCTAGTAACCCTAGCGACAGTGCTATGGTGACTGCTCCTGCTAGAAACCCTAGTAGTAGTTCTTCAATGACCTTAATGTCCTTACGGCTATGTTTCCTTCCAGCAGTTAGACTGAATGAAGGAGTCGTGGGCCCATAACTTGTTAGAATATGAATGAATGTGCTTGTTTTACCATTGACAATATCGCTATTTTCACCCAACCATAGGCCGAAGCCACTCTCTGATCACCTTAACCTTGACAGAGAATCACTCCAGAAGCAAACCCTAGGCTAGATAGCCAAACAAAGGGTAGCACACCTTTCCCCAAGGATAACGCACCAACAAGAGCTAATAAGATAGTCCAAACCCTAACCAAGAAATAGTCCAAGCCAAACGTGATATGCTAGCTGCAGCAGCTGCAATGGCAGCTCTCCTCCAAACCTGGGCATAAAACTAGGCACTGTAGTGCGCACAAGTGTTGCTTTGCAATTCTGAGACTGCTTGCCAGAATGAAGACTAGCCTCCTGTATTTATAGTAATTTTGGCTAACTTCCTAGGCCAACTTTGATGCAGATTTTATGAGAAGAACGAAATGAATATGGATTATTAACATATTCTTAACACAAAATAATAGAGATATGGAAAAATTGGTTTTCTATTCAATAATGAAATAAGCTAAAACTGTAAAATGCAACGGAAATAAGATTGTTGGAATGGTGGTGGCTTATCTCTGAGAAGAGATGTGACGGCTGCACTCATTCACAAGAAGATCCTTACAATGAGGCTTTGAATGCCTTTTACAATAAATAGGAATGCCAAAAACCCTATACATCCAAAAACCTAACCCTAGGAGATGAAGCGCCAAAAGTCATGTAGGCCCTGTTTGGGTAAGTTAGTACATTAACTTCTCGGGGTCGTAACGTTTGCATACAATCTTCGTTTTAGGCGTATGATAGCCCGTTAGAAAGGTATCATTGAGGAGATTAATTTTGGGGCTTCAATCATTCTATAGGATATCATTGAGAATCTATATCCCTAAAAAACCTCATTTAGGCCCTCAAAATGGCCCCAGAAGTGAAAATTGCTAAAAATAGTAAATTGCCAAAATTGCCAGAAAACTGTTTTGAGCTAGTTGGAAAAGGTGGGTGGCCACCGATATCCATCTGGATCAATACTCCCTCATTAGGAAGAAATGGTATCCATTGCATTGAGTTCCCCCATCAGATGAGGAAATTTCTGCTGAATTTGGCCTCGAGTGAGCCACTTGCCTTGGTGCAAGAGCTACCCTGCTTTGACGACTCGATAAAGTTGGATCCTTTGTTGTCGAGTTCCCATGATCTGTGTGTCCACAATATGATCACTGGATGCCTATTGGATGTAGTCAGGGTTGATCTCTATTGGTTTCATCTATTCTGCTACGTCTGAGGTGTCCAATAATGGTGGGAAATAAGGGCAAAGGAGATCCACGTTGAACACTGGGTGCAAGCCAAGGAAAGGAGGAATGTTGAGCTCAAAAGAATTATCCCTCATGGCCTTGGTGATGGTGTATGACCCATAATGGAATGGGAGAATCTTTTGACGGGGTCCCTTAAGGCGTTATTTCTGCAAGTGCAACCAAACTTTGTCTCCCACCTGAAAATTATGTGGCACCTGATGTTGATCATGGCATTGTTTGTACTTGTCATTGGACTTCTGTAGGATATCCTGAACATGTTGGTGGATGTGTTGGATCTGCTCAATTAACTGGGTGGATTTTTTAGCTTCAGTTGGAACATGATATGATTTGGTCGAGGTGACCGCGAGGGGAAGTGCAACATCTATGGGACCCAATGGTTGGAATCCCAACCCCACCTGAAAGGGGCTGTGGTCGGTTGAGCTATGGAGGGATTGGTTGTAGCTATGTTAGACATAGGGAAGGCTCTCATCCCATGTGTGAGGGTGCTTTGAATTATACATGAGAAGGATATGCACAACCATTCGATTTGTGACCTCGGTTTGGCCATCTGTCTAAGGGTGGAAGGCCGTGGATTTGGTTAGCTTTGTGTCCAGCAGTGACCAGAGGCTCGACCAGAATGTGATGAGAAATTGACTATCCCTATATAAGACAATGGTTTTTGGGAGTCCAAAATGTACCCAGACCTGTTCAAAGAAGATCTTGGCAGTGGCCTCTGCTGTGATGCTCTACTTGCAGGCAACCATAATTGCCATCTTAGAAAAGTGGTCAACAACCACAAAAACATAGTCATTTCCCCGCTTGGTGGATGGGAGGCCCGACATGTAGTCCATTGAGATGGATTTCCATGGCCTGTCAAGAGTAGGAAGAGGGGTGTACATGCCCTATTTCTTACTGGTTGGTTTGGTAATAGCGTAGGCAGTGCAGGACCTAATATACTTGCTGACCTCCTATCGGAGTTTTGACTAGTAGAAATGTTTTTGTAGCATTGCCACTGTCATTTCAACACCGAAGTTTCCTGCCACCCGACTGTAGTGGGCTTCCCAGATCATCTTTTCTCACTCGCTTGATGGAACACAGATATGGACCAGATGACACAACAACCCATCCTAAAAGTAGAAATTATCGACAACTATGTTTGCACCCAACATTTGGTATGTGGTGGCAAAGTCCAAGTCTGTCTCATAGAGTTGGGGTCATCCAGAGGTCTCATGGCTGCAAGAGTCTAGCACCATGGTGAGTGTCGTGACTGGTGGTCCACTGAGGCAATCAACGATGTGATTGGTGCTTCTTGTTTTATACTTGATGTTGAGGTGGAATTGTTGTAAGTATGTGGACCACTTTTGATGGTAGTCATTTTGCAATTTTCCTTGTGTCTGTATAAAATGAAATGGCTTATGATCAATGTGAATGGTTGTCTCCTTCCCAAGAATGTAATGTCTCCACTGGTGGAAGGCTTTCGCAATGGAGTACATTTCTTTGTCTTCAGTGGGTTACTTATGGACAACATCAGATAGTGTCTCACTATGATAGGCCACGGGGTGGCTGTGCTTTGTGAAAACAATGCCCACAACATAGTCTGAAGCATCTGTCTCGATCTCAAAGGGATGTTGCAGGTATGGTAGTGAAAGTACTGGGGATGAGCACAAGTTATGAATCAAATCATCGAATGCTTTTTGTTGGGACTGGACCCATGCAAATTTTTCCTTACCACCACCCCTGGTGATTTGGTTGAGGGACCATGCAATATGGGAGAATCCCAACACAAACCTGTGGTAGAAATTGGCAAGGCCCAAGAAGCTCTGAATCTCAGTGAGTGTGGTTGGGGCTGGCCAATCACGGATGATTTGGATCTTGGCTGGATCCACATGTACACCATGCTAATCAATGATGTAGCCTAGGTAATGGACCTTTTCCATGATGAACAAGTATTTTTCCAAGTTGGCATATAGCTTGTGCTGCCACAGGGTGTGCAGATCCTGCTGAATATGCTACAAGTGTTCAACCCAAGTCTTGTTGTAAATGGGAATTTCATCCAGATACACCACTACAACATTATTGGTGAATGGTCACAGGATATCGTCCATCATCCTCATGAAAGTGGTCGGAGCATTTGTCAAACCAAAAGGCATGACCAACCATTCAAAAAGGCCTTCCTTTGACTTGAAGCTAGTCTTCCATACATATGTCTATTTTATCGGGACCTGGTGGTAGCCAGACTTCAGATCAATCTTACTAAAGTATTTATCACCCATGAGTTGATCAAGGAGGTCATCGATTCGGGGAATCGGGTGCCAGTTTCTGACTGTGATTTTATTCAGAGCCCGATAATCAATGCAGAGTCGCTAGGTTCCATCTTTCTTCTGTACCAACATGATTGGGCTCCCACAAGGTGATGAGCTGGGATGGATGTGCCCCTTGTGGAGTAGTTCTTAGATTTGTCGCTTGATCTCCTCATTCTCTAACAGAGAGTGATGATAGACTGGCCCATTGGGAAATGGTGCACTAGGGGTCAGATCGATGGGGTGCTTAACCTGGCAGTGTAGAGTTACCTCGATAGGTGAGGAGAATATATCTAAGTATTCTTCCATGACCTTATCTACTTGCTTATGTTGTGTAGAGAGGTCGACCGCAGAGACCCTGGATGTGGTTGTGATCTTTCGCTTATTCTGAGAGTGAATCATGAAGAAGAAAAAATTCCCTGTTTGAGAGATAACCTTCCTGCATTGCTTAGCAGAGATCAAGGAAATATCACTAGGTGGGAATACCTCAGGTATCCTGTACAATTTCCGGTTCAAAGTAATAATAACACTATGAAGCCTAGACTCATATACAACATGACGTTTCCATAAATAAGGTTGGCCCAAAAGAACATCACAAATTTCGAGAGGAGAAACATCACACAATACCTTGTCTTTGAAGGGCTTGATGCCATATAACAGTCGACATTGTTGGCTGATGCAAAGATATTTTCCTTGGAGGAGCCATCCAATGGTGTAGGGTTGTGGGTGAGGCATTGTGGGCAGGGCCAACCTCTTTACGACCTCTGCAGAGATGAGGTTCTTCTGGCTAACGCTGATCTAGATTTTATGAGCAGAATGAAAAAAATACAAATTATTAACAGATTATTAACACAAAATAACGAAGATGTAGTAAAACTTGTTTTCTATTCAATAATGAAATAAATTGAAACTGTAAAATGCAGCGGAAACAAGCTTGCTGGAATGGTGGCGGCTTATCTCTGAGAAGAGATGTAATGGATGCGCTCATTCGGAAGAAGATCCTTACAATGAGGCTCTAAAGGAATTTTAAAATAAAAAAGAATTCCGAAAACCTTAGACATCCAAAAACCTAACCCTAGGAGATGAAGCGCCAAAAGTCATGTGGGCCCCGTTTGGGTAAGTTAGTACATTAACTTCCCGGGGTCGTAACTTTTGTATACAATCTCTATTTTAAGCGTATGATAGCCCATTGGAAATGTATCATCGAGGAGATTCATTTTGGGGCCCCAATCATGCCGTAGGCTATTATTTATAATCTTTATCCCGAAAAACCTTCATTTAGGCCCTCAAAATGGCCCCGGAAGTGAAAACTGCTAAAAATAGTAAATTGCCAAAATTGTCAGAAAACTATTTTGAGCCAGTTGGAAAAGGTGGGTGGCCACCGATATCCATCTGTATCAGACTTCTCATTCTGGGTATCTGTCTATTCAGTATATTTTATTTCTTCTGGCCGACTTCTTCTCTTGGAGGCTAATAACCTAATACGTGTTATCTTCTTGAGCCGACATGTCTTCTAGGGTTATTAGCCAACTCATTAGGGTTTCTTATTGCTTCCCGGAATATTCTATTCTCATCAAGTTTACACGTGGAGGTAAATACCTCCCACAACTACCATAATATTAATAAGAGGTTTCAAGAATACAAGTCATTAGGGAAACACTAACCTATTTCTTTTGACTTTGAGTTTGTTGTTCGCAGGAGGAATCTCCAACATCAGCTCCAATGACCTCAATTGTCTTGGAAACCCATCAGGGTAGACAAGAAATAGGTGAACTACGGTTAATCTCATCGGGTTGACCAGAATTCAGAGGTTTTGTATTCGGTGGACTGGTAAAAAATAATACGTCGGACTAGTCAACTCGGAGATCGACGGTTGAGTCAAAACAAGAAGAAAGTTTGATGGACCAGTTGAAGGAATGAACAGGGGAGCATGAGATACAATGTCCAAGACAACGTCAAAGGGAACATACTACAGTAATATAGAGGAGGCACTAAAAAAATTAACTCTGGAAGACTTCTCATCAAACTGAGCATTACATCAGACAATAATCTTCCCTCAGATAGGATAAAATAGTCAATAGGATTTGGACTCTTCAAAGTATCCCATAATTATTCAAGCATGATTTTTTGCATCCAACTTCTTTCAACAATCATCATGAATGTGGGAACAGGAAACAAATCCAAACAAATGAAGGTGGCCATCGAAAGGTTTCTTTCCATACCATCGTTCGAGTAGAGTCATGGAAGGAACAAATTGAGTCGAGATGTGATTGAGAAAATAATTGGCACAATACATTGCTTTAGCCCGAAAGCAAGGAGGCAAGTATTTATCCTATAGAAGACATATAGCCATTTCGACTAATGTCCGATTTTTTCATTCTGCAACTCCATTATGCTAAGGTGTGTGAGGAACTGACCACTGCTATTCAATACTAGATTGAGGTAGGTATTCCTCAAAAGGTAGATTTACATACTCACCACCATTGTATGATCTCAAGAACTTGATGGGTCGACCACCTTGATTTTCAGCAAAGGCCCAAAATTATTTGAACTTCTCAAAGACAATATTTTTATTCTTCGAGAAAAATACCCATGTGAAATGAGAGAAATCATCAATGAAAGTCAAAATGTACCTTGCGCCTGCCAATGAAGGTAAATTGATAGAACAAAAAACACTGTGAACTAGGTATAGTGGGTTCTGCACTCACCACACTTGTACATAGTTGAAAGGTTCATGATGATGCTTCCCAAGTACGCAAATATTACATACACCTTTAGGGGGAAACACCCTCGGTAAACCAACAACCATGTTTTGAGTTTCCAGTGCCTGCAGACTTCGAAAATTCATATGTCCAAGTCATTCATGTCAAATTCGAATTCTCTCATCAATGTGAGAAATAAGTGCAGTCGGGTCGAATTCATGTCAATTCAAGTCAAATAACTTGTATAAGTTGTCCATCGGGTCCAGAATCATGTCAACAACAATCGACTTTCCTTTATTCAAATCCCGATCTAGCAAAAATTCCACAATCTTACCGTTCTGAGTCAATTGAGAAACAAACAATAGATTGACACTAATATTTGGAAGATTATAGACCTCAACAATTTTACCATGTCGACAAGCTACATCACCCTAACCAACAACATCCAAAGAAAAATCATCAACAACATAGATTCTACTTTCTTTGGCTTTATTCAGTCTTGTGAATAAAGTGGCATCTTTTTCCATATGATGAGTTCACCTAGAGTAGACAACCTATTCATCATGCACAATATGATACATCAAGGCATGAGAAGTCCCGACTTGGAAGGTGAAATTATCAACGGGTTGATGAATAGTCAACAGATCTCCTTCAAGTATTTTAATATTCTCCTCTAAATCGTCTTGCTTCTTGAAGCATTTCTTCTCAACATGTCCAGTATTTCCATAGTACCGACATGTCTTTTTCTTGTGACTTCATTGTGGTTGTCTCTGGGGTCCATGATCATTATATGTAGCTTTTTGTGCAGAATGATCAATCTACAATCTATTCCTGGAATCCATCTTTCTCTTACCCTTGAGCAAGTGAGGTTGGTGTTTACCACCAAGTTTTCCTTCCTCAAGAAATCTATGCTGATCAGTAATCAAAAGTTAAAAAAAAAAATCAAAGGAGCAGTCCTTACCATTTTTCTTGCATGCATTCCATTTGGTGCAGAAGGTCGATACAAACACATCGAATGGTGTTCTCAAAATTATTAGGACCATCTCAATGAGTTTCCATCCTTCTTCTTGTAATTCTCTCCACTTTAACTCAAATTCAATTGGAGTTCCTTAAAATGTGCTAAATAGTCCTCCATTCTCTCAAAGGAATGAGGATTGCGAGAGATCAACTCTTTCTCCAACTTCATAATGTGGCTTTCGTCGACTTAGTCGAACAAGGTCGTCAACTTATTCCTGACCAGATGCATATAGTCACGTCCACTGAGATGAAATCATATTTCCTGTGAGATGTAGGTCATGGTGATCCCTAAAGCCTCGTCCTTCTTTCCAGCAATAGAAAATTTTGCTGAAGAATGTGTTGGTTCTGGGATCACAACCTTGGTATACGGCCACAATCCCTCACTTTTCAACATGGTTTCCATATCTATAGCCTAGAATTCATAATTTGATCCATTCAGAATAATAGGATCGATCTTCGAAGCCATCTTCGATAGACATACTGGTCTTGTTTCAATAAGTTCCAATCAACAAGACACCGACCTAGAGTTAATCACGTAGTGTATCTGACTCAACAAGGTTTGCAGATAACAAGTGAAACTTTAAACCATTGGCTCATATTCCATGTTGGGGAATGAAATGGAACACGATATGAAACAAAGAACAAAGTACCACAAACAATCAAAGAGGGACAAAATTTCAAAGAATAGAGGTGGCATCTAAAGACACCATTACAACACTTAAGCACATAGTACTGTGATAAAAACATCACAATGCATATTACACATCTTGATATACATGATTTGTTGTGAAATATCAATTCAAATTCAACGTTATGATAATGACCCAAGGGGTATTATTTTACAGTCTCAAGATCTAACTGATTCCCACAAAACATGGAAGATCTTGTCCACATACAACTGTCAGCACTTAAAGTTGAATCCTCAAGATCCTCTCTATCAAGTTGGCTCGATGGGACTCAACCCGACCGAATATCCATCCAATTCATAGTTGATTGCAATACTGGTCGATCCACCGCCTGACTATCTTTGATTGTTGGTCGACTGTCCGACCGATAGGCAGGTCGACTACCCAACCAAATGGTGTGGTGTACTGGTTGATTACCCGACCGTCTGTGTCCATATGTAGGTCAACCTCTCGACTGACTAAACCCACGATATGTGTGATAAAACATCACTGCTTGATGTTCCAACACTACCTCTTCGAACATTTTGATGCTTTGTAACCCTCTACTCCACATCTATAACATGTAATTACATACTTTCCTTTACCAAAACCTCTACCCCTTCCAATGCCACTTCCTCCTCTTGTATTCTGATTGCTAGTCTCTTCAACCTCCTTTTTAATGCCTCTATCATGATCTACCCTTTCCTCTAGTTCCTTTTCCCCAGAACTTCTGCTGCAACCTTCTATCAACATTTTATTCCACATTCAAAGCAACTTGATAGGCTTCATCCACATTACATACGTAATGTGTTCTCATTTCATCCTAAATTTGATACTTCAATATGTTTGTGTACCTTGCTAATCTTTGGTATTTTGGTTCCTTTATCCCTAATATGAGAGATATCTTGAAAAAATATTCTTTATACTCCTAGATAGATGTCTCTTTCTGCCTCAAATTTTGCACTTGCCTGCAAAACTTCTGTTGGTAATCAAGAGGTAGGAATTTCTTGATTTTTCTCACCATCTTCCTCCAGGTTCTAATCTTCTCCCATCAGTTATATATTCTATCCTTATGCAACATATCCCACCAAAGTGTTGCATGACCCTTTAGCTTGGTCATAGCGAATTGAACCCTATTGGGATCCCAAACATTTTCATACTCAAAATAGCTTTCGATCTCTCTTATCCAATCAATGAGAGTCTCATCTTTAAAACTACCATCATAGCATGAAAATTCCACCCTTGCACTACCTCTGTCTTTCAAAAAATATATTAATCGTACTATTGGGTCTACTTCCTCAACCTTTCTAAACTTGTTTCAACATCTCCAATCGTTCTATTTTCTAATTATTCTATCCTCCTTCACAATTCCTCTAATTCTCTATTTAGAGAACCTCCTTGTGTTTCTCCTTATCTTCATGGTGGTATCCTTACAAGTTGTATTGTAGCCCTCACACAGACTAACATTCATAAGCCCAATTTCCGGGAACTATTTCCCACAACTTAGGAGCTAAACCAACTCTGATACCACTTGATGCAGTCACCTAATGTCTTGTATCAAATCACTTACATAAATAGGTGTCTTCCCACAAAGTGAACAACTAACGACTAATATTATTATCAGAAATGGACAACTTAACGAATTGCATCAAGAATTTAACAATCACAATAAAATGAAACAAGAACAATCATTTAAACAAAGATAAAATTTTCTTTATTAATAAAACGTTATCTCATTATATTACCAATATATTTGGCACTATCATGACAAATAATTGTATGTCTTGCGTGTAGACCATATTTTGGGAGGAAGACCATGATGGATAGGATTGTGTGAATTGCTCATGTATATTAGCTTGGAAGAGTTGGCGAGCTTGAGAGGGATTTCCTCCTATAGTTAGGCCACATTATTCCATCCAAAACAACATTATTTTTTATATCTAATCCTTAATTTGGTGTTGGTGAAAGCTTTTGATGGCCTCAAATGGTGTTGTATGGGTGACCTATTTTAATTTTGTGGCTCAAATCATTTGTTATTGAAATTAATTTGTAAAACATTGTAATGTGATTGGTAGAGACATTTGATGGCCAAATAATTAATAGAAAGAATGAAAATCATTATCCGTTCATCCACATTATCATTACTATTTTTGTTTAACTATTTATACAATTCTTTATGAATCATTTACTAAATTTACCTTATGGATCATATTAAATACTTAATTCATAGAAGTGGAGTCTATGGTCTAAAATGTTATCATTTTTTCCCATAACATGTCTTAGAAGAAGTTTATAGTTCATTAAAAGCCACTGATTTTAGACCCTAAAGATTGAATTGGGCCAACAGGCCCACTATTCACAACAACAAAACATGCCATTAGCACCTAGAATAACGCTAGAAGTTAGTGTATTTGAGTGCATGAATTGGGCTCAAAGGACGGTGAAAAACCCGACGCCAAATGGCATTTTCAGTTGGGCACTAGGATTAGCGCCTAGAGTAGTGCCCAAAATAACGCCTAAATTTGTAGTTTTGATCCCAATCATGCTTCTTGTTTTGATTTTGGTATAGCATCGAAAATATATTCTATTTTGGCTTCCAAATTAATTCCAAGATTTGCTTCTATTATTGCGTCTTGTTTTTCTTCTAAAATAGCTTCCATTTTTGCATCTTTTTTTGCATCTAAAATGGCTTCCATGATTGCGTCTTTTGTTGCTTCTAAAATTGCTTTCATTTTTAATTCTGTGTTTTCTACCTAAATTGCATCTTTTTTTGCTTCCTAGGTAACGCTAATTTTTTATTCCAAGATTACTTCTGGTTTGGCTTCCATTGTTGCTTCCAAAAATGCTTCTTTTTTTGCTTCCGAAGTGCCACCAGGTTTTTCTCCTTAATTGGCACCAAATTTTTATTCCAAAATTGCTTCCTTGTTAGCTCCATGGTTTTCTTCCTTTTAGTCTCAAGGTTTGGTTCCTTTTTAGCACCTGGTTTTGCTTCTTTTTTAGGTCCATGGTTTGCTTCCTTTTAGTGTTGGGATTTTCTTCTTAATTAGCATCTAGTTTTGCTTCTTGTTAAGCAACCAAATTATCTTTCTACTTAGATCCAGAAATAGCTCCAAGTGTGGATTCCAATTTAATGTCGAGTTTTACTTCCATTTTAGAGCCACATTTTGATTCCATTTTAACAACTCATGTTGCTTCCTTTATACCTTCCATTTATTTATTTGATATTTTTTATTTCAATTTAATTAGTTAAATATATCATGCCACTTAAAAAACTTATATTATTATAGAGTAAGTGAGTCAACATCATTGTATTTATTAAATATTCATCTAAATAAAATCTACAACATACAACATATATATAATAACAAGATAATGATTATAACATGATCATCATCTATAATTAAAACAAGTGAGTCAAATATACCAATATTAGATAAGTATCATGTCAAACAACTTATATATTTAAAAATAAAAAAAAATATCTCATTTGAAATGTATATCATAACATTTATGGAGATCTTAAAAAAATAGTATCGCATTTCAAATTTATGTCATATTATTCATGAAGAAATTTAATTGAATTTGACAACATCCCTCCTGAGTAGTAAAGTAAAATCATCATATGTAATAAATATCCATTCAAAAGTCATCAACCACTTCCAATATATATATATATATATATATATATATTAACAAGTCAATACTGATAATATCATCATTATATATAACTAAAACAAGTGAAAGTCAAATATTCCAGTAGATCAATAACATGTCAAAATGATACATGGCCAACAGTTGACATAAGTCAAAATGATACAACTCAATAATATGGCACTGCAGGTGAAAATGATACATATGATAGTAAACATGAAAATATGCATCATAACGATATATCAATAATGATCCATGATGGAGTCTATATGATCAATGTCACTGGCTACTACCAGCAACTGGATCATCATCATCATCTTCCTTGATGTCTTCTGCATCTTCCTCCTCCTCATCATATCCCATGTTTGTATCAGACCCTTTATAATCTGGATCTATGTCATGAGGATCAACTGGATCTTCTGGAAGACCCGTGTTCTGCAAAGAAAAACATTCAAAATGAAAATTTATTATTTATTTCATGCAATAAATAATTTTGTGTTATATTTATAATATTGCAACATATGAAACAAAACCATAATCTGTTGAAATATTGTAAATTTGAAGAATATTCTACTTATAATTGAGTCATTATTGTATAGATCAAATCCCCTTTTGTGGATTGATCAAGTCAAGTCTTGTATAATACCAAATCCCCTTTTGTGGATTGGTAAACATATATTTGTATGGTGTTATTTGTAAAGTCAGCCCCTAGTAATTGTAAAGTGGTTTTAGCCACTTCTAGGAGAAGTCGGCTCCACCAAGTGAAGAGTCACAACCCTAGCGCCACCTCACAAATTGTATTTATATGTGAGGATGGTGCCTCATTTGTAAACACACACCACATTATCTCTGCAACTATGAAGAAGTGTGCATGTCTTCAAGGAACTTTTACTGCAGCTAAGTGTGACGTCAGGGAGGGTTCTTGGTCCATGTCTTTGTATTTCTTGGTTAAGTGGTGCGCTACTCTTCCTAGTGAAGGAGTAGAGGAGGATATTTTGTTCGATCTTTGGTATCTCTATATTGAGGAAGTTTTCCTAGGTTTTCTCCCCCATGAGGGTTTCCCAGGATAATCTGTGTGTCTCTATTGTTTCTGTGATTGCCTCTCTATTGTATCAGAGTAGGCCTGAAAGAGACCAACTCACAATCCAATTTTCAGTATTGCAGCTGCTGCAGAATTAGGGTTTCTACATAAACCCTAAGTGTGACATTTTCTCTGTTTAAGGAGGATGTTGGGGGTAGTAACCACATCTAGGAGTTCGCCCTAGGAGGGCGCATCTATTCCCTAGATTAGAATTCAAAAATTTGAAGTTTGAAAAATTAGGGCTTCCTCATAAAATCCTAAGTTGCAGTTGCAATTGAAGTACCAATTGCAGTTGCAATTTCAGTATCAGTTGCATCTACAGTACCAGTTGTAGTGAAAGTTTTTGTGAAGTGTTGGGACTGATTTTTATTTTCCTAGTGCACCTTACCCTAGAAAATATCCAACTAACTTTAAGTTATAAGTTGAAGCACCTTTGAAGTTTTAAAGGTTCGTTATTTCTTGCCGCTACTATCAGATGGTGACACTACCTACCGATATCATCAGATATATGTACTTACATATATTTAAATTGTATCATTATTTTAAAGGGTATTTGTAGGAGAAATGATTTTTTGTCTAAACAACAATCGTAGATCAAAAGGGATCTCAGATCCAACACATTTAGAGGAAATATGCACCCCATGTTTGATTACTTTGATATGCCTCTACTTGTTATGGCATTATTGTAATATTAAGAATATCCATGCTGCATTTTGATCTATTGAAGTTATCATACTAACCATTGGTCAAAATTAAAGTCAAAGTATTAGATTGATTAAAGTTGAGATTATATAGTTTATTCCCTATCTCAGATTTTCGTCAAGATAGCATATTGTCTTAGTAAAGTGGACAGGTTGAGTAAATTACGTGTCATCTTGAGTGAAGGAGACTTAGAAGAAAATAAACACTCTCATTCTTGAGGACAATAATCCAGGTTCTAGGTTTGATTGATTAAATTGATAAGATTCAAATTTACACATATCAAGTTTGATAACTGCTAAACACTATAGTTGTGATAGCAATATTTGAAAGTTTTATTATTGAATACTTGGTAGCATGTGAGAACTACTGAGATAAATTCTTACTGTAATAATTTACTAGATATAACTAACATATCCTCTATAAGAGAAACTTCTTGTTTTTTTTCCAGGTTACCATGGAGGAATGATTGATCACAACACTATAAGAGTGTTTATGTCATTCCTTATTATTGTATTTCTTACTTTTTACCCTTGTTTCAGGAAGGTCAGAAGTGATAGCTCTAAAATAACTATTGTGACGATTGTTCTTGCTATTGTTTTATTATTATTATAAAGAGTATTATTCTTGTCTGATGTTTCTCCCTTATTGTTCTTGTTTTGGGCAGGTCACAGGTGATAACCCTGAGGGAGCTATAGTGATGGTTGCAAGAGGAAATATATTAGATGATACATGGAGCAGCCTATCCAAAGTGTAAAAGTGAATGTATACATCCATGTACTAAAGAATAAGAAGAAGAAGAAGAAGAAGAAGCTACTTTTTCTAGATACACTACATCTCATATGAAGATAGAACATGAGGAGAAGAAGGCTCCAAAGAACAAATCCCTCTAGTGCAGTTGATCACTCTTCAAATCATCAGGAAGAGTTAGTAGAGCTAGAAGGGACTACCCATAATCAATGCAGTAACCAGGAAGAGAACAACATGGTCCCATGACACTTTGCAGGATGCAAAGCCATATAGCATTGATGTGCCTTATCAGAGGGAGAAGATGGCTACAAATATTATATAGACTCGAAGGGAGTCAAGATTCAGAGGGAGAATGGAGACTCAGAGTGATCTTGATATCATAGAGGATCATATGGGAAAAAGGGATGTCTTCTAGGATCGACAGACAAATTCCATGAGTTGAGAAGACTAGATCATAGCTTCAGAGACTTCTAGGAGATATGCAATCTCTTGGGAAGATTCCCTTTTTCACTGATAGAGGAGGAATCCATTCAGAAGGACTATGATACAATTTTTTCCTTGAGACTAGAAGGGAAGTCAGTGGTGAGTTCCAATATTGATCTAACAGATCAAGCATGCTGCAGATAAGAGTATGAAAATGTACAAAGCCTAACTTGTGTCCAGAGGATTCTCCTAGCAAGAGGGAGAATACTATGATGATAAACTTTCTCCAGTAATTAGAATAAGTATATATAGACCAAACATGATTCATTAAAATAAGTCGATGCAATATGAGATTCAGAGAGAGAAAATGAATCACTCATCATGATGGAGTAGAGGATTTACTCTTGAATTTCAACAACCATAGTGAGAATGGAGAAATCATTCTCATCTTTAGAGAAACTGCAAGTTCAAAGTCCCAATCCCAAAGGAATAGTTGCAGAGAGAGAAGAGGACATACTCGTAGGAAGTGAGATAGATAGTGCTTTGCATAAAGCACATATAGCTAGCACATGATTATGCAAATTAAGTTGAATCTAAGCAAGTGTACCAGGTTGGTACAATGTGATGTGAAAATTTGGTTATGAAGTACATGACATGAAGACTCATGTATGCAAGTTGAAGCAAGCTCCAAGAGCTTGGTATGGTAGAATTGATAGTTTTTTGACAAGCTTTGTATTTACCAAGAGTAAATTTGATTCTAATCTTTACTTCAAGGTTATGAATGATGAGCTAGTTGTATTGCTACTATATGTGGATGACTTATTCTTGATAGGATAAGAAAAGTTCATCACAGATTGCAAAATGAATCTTGTTGCAGAATTTGAGATGAAATGCCTAGGCCCGATGCATTATTTCTTATGTCTTGAAGTTTGGCAGAGCCCAAAGAATATATTCCTTAACCAAGGGAAGTATTCTATGGAAATTTTGAAGAGATTCAACATGATGGACTGTAGATCCATGTCCACTCCTATAGAGATGAATCTGAAGTTATTGATCAATCTCTGTTATTGCTTGCCACTTCTATCGGATGGTGCCACTACCTATTGATATTATGATAGGTATGTACTTACATATGGTTAAAATGTATCATTATTTTAAATGGTATTGTAGGAGAAAGAATATTTTGTCTAAACAACAATCGTAGATCCAGAGGGATCTCAAATCCAACATGTTCAGAGGAACTATGCACCCTAGGTCTGATTACTTTGATATGCCTCTACTTGTTATGGAATTATTGTAATATTATGAATATCTAGGTTGCATTTTTATCTATTGAAGTTATCATACTAAACATTGGTCAAAATTAAATTCAAAGTATTAGATTTATTAAAGTTGGGATTATAGAGTTTATTCCCTAACTCGGATTTCTGTC
Organism: Picea engelmannii; assembly: GCA_009831015.1. NCBI lineage: Eukaryota > Viridiplantae > Streptophyta > Pinopsida > Pinales > Pinaceae > Picea > Picea engelmannii. The sequence continues at coordinate 190,052 of ML796209.1, forward strand.
AAGATAGCATATTGTCTTTGTACAGAGGACAGGTTGAATAAAGTACTTGTCATCTTGAGTGAAGGATACTCAGAAGAAAATAAACACACTCATTCTTGAGGACAATACTCCAGGTTCTAGATTTGATTGATTAAATTGATAACATTCAAATTTACACATATCAGGTTTGATAACTACTAAACACTATAGTTGTGATAGAAATCTTTGAAAAGTTTTATTATTGAATACTTGGTAGCATGTGAGAACTATTGTGATAAATGATTACTGTAATCATTTACTAGATATAACTAACATATCCTCTAGGAGAAACTTCTTGTTTTGTTTCCATGTTACCATGGAGGAAAGATTGATCACAACACTAGAATAGTGCTTATCTCATTCCTTATTATTGTATTTCTTACTTTTTACCCTTGTCTCGGGCAGGTCATAGGTGATCGCTCTAAAAGAACTACTGTGATGATTGTTATTGCTATTGTTTTATTATTATTATAAATAGTATTATTCTTGTCTATTGTTTCTCCCTTATTGTTCTTGTTTCGGGAAGGTCATAGGTGGTAACCTTGACGGAGCTATAGTGACGGTTGCAAGAGGCAACATATTAGATGATACATGGAGAATACTATCCAAAGTGTAAACATGACCATATACATCCATGTGCTGAAGAAGAAGAAGAAGAATCTACTTTTTCTAGATACCCTACATCTCATATGAAGACAAAACATGAGGAGCATAAGGCTCCAAAGAACAAATCCCTGTAGTGTAGTTGATCACTCTTCAGATCATCAAGAAAAGTTAGTAGAGCTAGAAGGGCCCACCCATAATCAATGGAGTAACCAGGAAGAGACTAGCACAGTCCCATGAAACTTTGCAGGACGCAAATCCATATAGCATTGATGTGCCATATGAAAGGGAGAATATGGAAACAAATATTATATAGACTCAGAGGGATTCAAGATTCAAAGGGAGCATGGAGACTCAAAGTGAGCCTGATCTCAAAGAGGATCAGATGGGAAAGAGGGACGGCTTCTAGGACCAACAGACAAATGCCATGAGTTGAGAAGACTAGATCGTAGCTTCAGATACTTCTAGGAGATGTGAAATATCCTAGGAAGATTCCCTTGTTTTAGTGACAGAGGAGGAAGCTAGTTAGAAGGATTGGGATATGATTTTTTCCTTGAGACCACAAGGGATGTTAGTGGTGACTTCCAAGATTGATATAAAATATCAAGCATGCTACACATAACCGTATAAAAATGTACAAATCCTGACTTGTGTCTAGAAGATTCTCCCATCAAGAGGGAGAAGACTATGATGAGACACTTGCTCCAATAATAAGAAGAAGTATATATATAACAAACATGATTCATTAAAAGAAGCCGATGTAGTATGAGATTCAAAGGGAGAAAATGAATCTATCATCGTGATGGAGTAGAGAATTTACTCACAGAGTTAAACAACCACAATGAGAATGGAGCAGTCATTCTCATCTTCATAGAAGCTACAGGTGCAGAGTCCTAGTCCTAGAGGAACAATTGCAGAGAGAGTAGAGGACATACTCTCAGGCAGTGAGACAGATAGTGATTTACAGAAATAACATAGAGATAACACATGATTGTGCATATTAAGCTGCATCTGAGAAAGTGTACTACGTTGGTACAATGTGATGTGAAAATTTGGTTTCAAAGTACACAACATGAAGACTGATGTATGCAATTTGAAGCAAGCTCCAAGAGCTTGGTATGACAGGATTGCTAGTTTTATGACGAGCTTGGGCTTTACCAAGAGTAAAGATGATTCTAATCTTTACTTCAAGGTTATGAATGATGAGCCAATTGTATTTCTACTATATGTGGATGACTTATTCTTGACAGGAGAAGAAAATATCATCATAGATTGAAAAAGGAAGCTTGCTCCAGAATTTGAGATGAAATACCTAGGCCCGATGCATTATTTCTTAGGTATTGAAGTTTGGTAGAGCCCAGAGAAGATCTTCCTTAACCAAGGGAGGTATGTTGTGGAAATTCTGAATATATTCAACATGATGGACTATAGAGCCATGTCCTCTCCTATGGAGATGAATCTAAAGTTATTGGTTGATACTTCATCAGAAATAGTTGATGTTACTCTATACAGATAGATGATTGGTTCATTGATGTATCCGACGAATACCCGACCAGATATGTGCTTTGTTGTGAACACCTTGAGTCAGTATCTGATGGAGCCGAGAGATGTTCACCTTCTAGTTGCAAAGCATGTGATGAGATACCTTAAGGGTATGTTGGACTATGACCTCTGTTATATTGGATATTGTAACTTTAGATTGTATGGCTATACTAATTCAGATTGGGTTGGAAGTGCTTCAAACAGAAAAATCAATTTAGGATGTTGTTTCAATTTCGGGTCAGCCATGACTTCATGGAAAATCAATAAGTAGTCCAATATTTCTCTCAACAGAACAAAAGTAGAGTACATTGTAGCATGTTCCACCAGTTGTGAGGCCATATGGCTTCAGAAACTATTGACAGGTCTGTTCGATCTAGAGATGGAAGCTACCATGATTCTATGTGATAAACAGAGTTTCATAAAGATGACATAGAGCCCAGTGTTCCATGATAAGATGGAGCACATAGAGATCCGATATCACTACATTCATGACATGGGGCATAAGCGAGCTGTAAAGATCCAATATGTTGGCACAAATGAGAAGGTTGTAGATGTGTTGACTAAGACTCTATATTGTGTGAATTTTGAGTACTTCCAAGACAAAATTTGTGTAGTTTGAAAGGACCTCCCTTGAAAGAGGGAGTGACGCTGATGATTCTATGGTATCCTGACCAACAAAAGGTAGCTCATTTAGGATTTTATGTCCTAGGGGACTGATCATCCATGGGAAGATATCGAAGGTCTGGTAAGGATGGTTTGTCAGAGTACCTGTGCATGTATATGCCAGTTGTGGTCAGTAGTGGTAGCTCAGTTAGGATTTTATATCCTAGGAAATCTTATGATTCCTGGGAAGATCCTGAAGGTCCGGTAAGGACGGTATGTCAGAGTACCATGTGGTATCTTGTTAGGATTTTATATCCTAGGGAATATTATGATTCCTGGGTAGATCCCGAAGGTTTGGTAAGGACGATATGTCAGAGTACCACAAATGTTGTTGTTGATGCACCTGCCTCATTCTATTGCCACACATTGATGTTGATGTTCCAGCTTCATGTTGTTGATGATGTTGATGTTCTAGATTCATGTGTTTAATGATGATGATGTTATTCCATCTTCGTGCCGCTGATGTTGATGTTCCAACTTTATGATGTTGATGATGTTAGTCCAGCTCGGCGCTGTAGATGATGATGATGTTCAGTTTATACTGATGTTGATGATGATAAAAACTTTCGATGACCTATAGATATGACAAATAGTGTTCCAGATGTTGATGACAATGTTTCCTCCTCTTGATGTTGTATTGTGTCCAATAAGTTATTATTGATGTTGTCAGTAGAATTCCCTTCTTGTTAAGGGGGAGTGTTGAATTATTGTAACTTTGAAGAATATTCTACTTATATTTGAGTCATTATTGTATAGATCAAATACCCTTTTTTGGATTGATCAAGTCGGGTCTTGTATAAGACCAAATCCTCTTTTGTGTATTGGTCAACATGTATTTGTATGGTGGTATTTGTAAATTCAACCCCTAGTAATTTTAAAGTGGTTTTAGCCACTTCTAGGAGAAGTCAACTCCACCAAGTGAAGAGTCAAAACCCTAGCACCACCTCACAACTTGTATTTATATGTTAGGATGGTGCTGCATTTGTACACACACACCACACTAGCTTTGCAGCTATGAAGAAGTGCACAAGTCTTGGAGGAACTGCTACTGTAGCTAAGTGTGGCATCAAGGAGGTTTATTGGTCTATGTCTTGGTATTTATTGGTTAAGTGGTGCGCTACTCTTCTTAGTGAAGGAGCATAAGAGGATATTCTGTTCGGTCTTTAGTTTATCTATATTGAGGAAATTTTGCTAGGTTTTCTCCCCCGAGAGGGTTTCCCAGGATAATTTGTGTGTATCTATTGTTCTGTGATTGCCTCTCTTTCAATGATCTTATTTATCAAGCTAATGTGCTAAATGTTTATAATAATCAAAGAAAAATTGTAACTGCTAGTTGTATAAGTAAAAACTTTTACATCATATCAAAGTTCACATACCATCATAAAATTTCAAATAATTTACAAATAAGATGTCATTCCAATGATATAAATCATGCAACAATTCCAATAAACGTTAGTAAATATCATAAAAAAAATTGTTATACATTTTAACTATCAACTGTAAATTCTATTACATAATCGTAAGTGCTAACCCTCTCCATTTTGTGCTATATATGATTATATTTTCCTGGAATATCCTTTGAGAGTTAACTGGTCTATATATCTTCTTCTCTTATATTTCACAAATGAATATTTTTCTAGGACATTTTGGCACCGTAATATGCTTCAAAGGTCCTTTGAGAATTAACTAGTCTATAGGTAATTATCAAGATTCTCTCAATACTTATTCAACTAGACCACATCCAAATTTCAATCCTTACAAAGAAAGCATTTGCATGTTTATTTCAAACAATATTCACTTCTAGACATGATCTTGTGCATATGGAATGCCCAACCTTGAATACATTAAAGAAATGCAACATTTGGACTAAGGGGTCCTATTTATGAAACCATGCCTCGGGAGCAGATGGACAATGTGGTCACCTAGTCCATGCCTAAACAAGCTTGCAACATCTCACAGAACTCAAAAATGATGATCTGTTAGGTTGTCATGCCCCAAGGAGGTATTGGCAAGGGGCCCCTAAAATGGTTTGGGATGTGAATTTCCACTGCACATAGAAAGAAAATCGAGACTCAGATTCATGAACCGTCGACTTAGGTGGATTCCTAGCATAGGATTTCAGCTAGAGCACACCTCACTCTCGAGTGCCATGCCTGAGATGTTGCTTTACTCATTGATTTAGAGAACTAAGGCTTTTCTCAGTTAGAAGCAATGCAACATTTGGATTAAGGGTGCTTGGCTCGGTGCATTTGGATTAAAAAACTGCAGTTCGATGATCTCCTCGTGTACTAAGTCCCGGATGTAGTGCATGTGGATCTCAATGTGCTTCATCCGCTACCTCTGAATTGGATCTCTACAGAACTTCAGAGTGCTTTGGTTGTCACACCAGATGACGATCAACTGATGAAACTGAATGCCCAACTCAGTGAGAAAATGTTGTAGCCACATAGCCTGAATGGTTATGTTAACTACCCCTTTGTACTCTGCGTCGGATAAAGATAGAGAAATGGCATCTTGCTTATTACTCGACCAACAGATAGGCCCAGAACCAAGACTGAGTGAGTAACCAGATGTGGAATTGTGATCAGTGCTATCACCAGCCCAATCAAAATTAGTGAACCTAATGAGATCTAATGTAGACTCTATTGCATAATGAATCCCAAAGGTGATGGTGCCCTGTATGTATCGAAGGATACGCTTTGAAGACTTCCAATGTAGCTCATGTGGCTTGTGCATGAACCTGGAAACTGCGCCAACTGCATAGGAGAGGTCTGGTCTGGAGTGTGTTTTAAACTAGTTGAGTGTCCCCACCATCCTCAAGTTTGACTCCTGATAGGAAGCGAGTCAAAGCAGACTTGTAGTCTGTCATGTGAAATCTCTCAAGGAGATATCGTGCATACTTAGCCCAAGACAGTTTGATGCCTGATGCATCCTAACTGATCTCAATTCCAAGAAATAAGTGTAGTGGACCCATGTACATCATCAAAAACTTGTCATGTAGAATCCTCTTGATCATCAAGATACATAACTAAGAGTAGAAGTGAATCATCTATCCTGAGCATGTAGACATTCGGGTTTGATTTACAACATACAAATTTATGTGACAATAGGTAGGAGACCATCTTGACATACCATGCCCTTGGAGCCTGCTTGAGGCCATAAACAGACTTTTCAGTCGACAGACCAAAGATGAGTCTTGCATAAATCCCTGGGGATGCTCCATATAGATCTCCTAAGAGAGATCACTGTGAAGAATTGCATTCTTCATGTCCAACTGATGCACTTCCCATCCCTTGGTTGTAGCAATGGAAAGTGCCAATCATATGGAATCCATCTTCGTGACTGTAGTGAAGGTCTCATCGTAGTCAATGGCATGCACCTACTGAAAACCTTTGGAAACAAGCCTAGATTTGTAACTGCTAATGTGTCCATCTTCTGCGCTCTTGGTCTTGTAGACCCATCTTCATCTGACAAGTTTTCTCCCAAAAGGAAGGGGAACTAGATCCCAAGCTTGGTTCTCGAGGAGGGAGTTGTACTCCTCCTGCATAGAGGATTCCCAAAAGGGATTTCCAACAGCCTCTCCATAAGACTGTGGATATGAAGAGTGAACCAATAAAAGATGCCTGGAGGGAAATGGTTCAGTGGCAGTGAGTGCAACAAGAGGCTCCTCTAAATCAGATCGATTCCTCCTAGTATCAGCTGGCTCACCAACACGATCCCCTGCATCATGAAGAGTAGTTTGTGCCCACTTGGGCCTCTGCTTTGGCTCTGTAACTTCATCTAGATTCCCTGACTCTGCATTTGACTATACTAACTCTGTATCTGAATCATATGAGTCCTATGATTCAAAACTCTCATATGAATAAGAGTCAGTATGTGCATGCTCATCATCTCAGACAGGTGGAAGAATGAAGGTGTCTGCATGCAGCTGCTGAGGTACATGCGAGACACTTTCCTTGAATTGGACACTACGCTCAATGATAAGTGGGTCCAAGGAAAGATCAATAAGAATATATCCCTTCACATCGTCGGGGTATCCAACAAAAATACACTCAGTTCTATGTGGATCAAGTGCCTTCTTCTTTTCATAGGGAATCTAGGTCCATGCACGTGAACCGAAAATGCGAAAGTGGGTCACTTCTGGTTTGAACACGCTCCAAGCCTCGTGGTGGGTATTATCCTTGACAGATCTATGGGGAGATATGTTTTGGATGTATGTTGCATAATTAAGTTCTTCAACCCATAGTCTTTGTGGTAGTGACTTTTCATGTAACATGCAAGATGCCATCTCCTTTAGAGATCTATTTTTCCGCTCAACAACTTTGTTTTGCTGTAGAGTATAGGGAACTGTGTGCTGCAACTGAATCCATGCCTCATGGAAAATATTATGGATCTCATGATTGACATACTCTCCCCTATTATCATTTCACAGGAATTTGATTTTCTTTTCGGATTGTGTCTCAACCAGGGCTTTGAAATCTTTGAGGTGTTGAAAGACCTCAGACTTTTGCCTGAGAAAGTAAATCCATGTAAAACGTGAGAAATTATCAACAAAAATGAGAACACACCTCTCTTTGTTGATAGATGGATGCAGAAAATGACCCATAAGGTCACTATGGATTAGATCTAAAGGCGTGGAAGCTCTCTGAGACTTGACTTTGTCAAATTTATCTTGAGGGTGTTTTCCAAGAACACATCCCTCACATACTCCCTTGGAGAAATGGATGTCTAGTAGACCATCAACCAATATTTTCTTTCTAAACTGTTGCATATATCTGAAATTCAAATGTCCAAACCTTTTGTGCAATATCCTACTACTTTCATCAGCATGGGTAAGTAGTAAAGCAGAGTCTGGTTCAATAAATTCAGAAAATGTATACAATCTAGATTGATGATTTACCTCACTGGTAGCAACCCTGGAGTTGGTTTGCATGTCATAGATGTCCATGACATTTGGTGTGAATATGACTTTCTTTCCAGTGCCAGAATTCGTCATCTGATACACCGAAAGAATATTGATGGAAATTTTGGGAACGTGCAACATATTCTCGAAGCTTCCATTGGTGAGTTCAATCCTTCCTTTTCCGGTGACTTCAACTTAAGAGTTGTCCCCCATCATAATAGGAGGACCTTTGCATGCATCCAATGAAGAATAGACTGCTTTTGCGGCTTCCATGTGATGTGATGTTCATGAATCTACGATCAAAGCATCGAGAGAGGAGTTGATGGCAATGAAGGCATGGCTAGAATTTTCTTTCTTGGGATTCTAATCTTCTAGATTCTTCTTCTTGGCACCCTCGGGGATGAGATCTCCAAGGTTGTTTTGCTGAAGTATTTGAGTCATTATATCTATTTGTTTTTGCATGCATGTGGATTCTGGATGGAATCCTTTGTGACAGTATGTGCATTTCTCCCCTTTTCCCCTTTGGATCCAGAGGCATCAATGAAGGGTTTTGAGTACCCTTCCTTCCTTGGATTTGCATGAGATTTCCTTTTTCCTTTATCTTTATATTTCCGATATTGATGGCTGCCATATTGCATAGTAAGTGCATGCACCTTTGGGCCTTTGATTTTTCCCATGTTGATGAGCTTGGTTTTCTCTTGTGTCAGGGATTCGATACAAGTCCTCAAGAGAAGGAATCTTCCAGGTGGCTCCAGAGGAGAATATGACTAAATGGAATGTGGACATGAACACAGAGAATTCAGGACCAAGTTTGGAGAGAATGGTGAGAACCATTTGTTTCTCCTCCTTAGATTTATCAACCCCGTAAGATTTGAGTTGCGACATTAAATCCTTGAATTTTGTAAAGAAATCTTGGATATGTCGAAGATTTTTGGATTCAATGTGAGCAATTCCACCTCCAATATGTGTCCCCTCATCTCATCCTGTTTTCCAAAGAGCCATTCCAAGGTGGTCCAGGCTTCATTGGGAGTCTTACAAGAAGATACGTGAAAAAGGAGATCGAGAGAAATACGACTGCAAATTGTTCTGAATGCTTCATCCATTCGATTTAAGTACTTGGATTTTTCTATGGATGATTTCAGTTCTATGTCTGTATTCAAGGTTAACCTGTACAATCCTCTGATTAGGATATGTAAGAATGAATTCTTTTTCAAAATCCATCTTTCCGCTGTCTTCAATCTTTTGTACCTGCAAAACATTTTGGTGTAGATTTTTCTTAGCAGTCTGTCGGCTTTGATACCATGTAAATGTGTTGAACCTGCACATAATAGATCTAGCTAGAAATATTACACACATTTGCAGAGAGAAATTGAGAAAGAAGAAGGAGAGAAAGAATGGAAGAATTCTCATTAACCGTAATGAATAATGAATAATTGACACATGATATACTCTGCATAACTCAATTAATGTGCACTAGAGGAGAACCAATGCACCATAGTGGTGGTCTAGAGTGATCTGGGCACACACCAATAGTTACGAGAGTGAACTACCACCTAGACTAGTCTCTTAGGCAGTTACGGGAGTGAACTGCCACCTAGCTGAGTTAACTAGTCAACTAGTCTTCAGTTAACTGACTGAAACAGAGTGTCGTGAGAAGTAGATCAATGAATCAAGGGTAATGCGCCAGTCTGGTGATGAAACCAAGGCAAGTGCACATTATCATGGTGATGATCTCAATGTTGCATGGTGACAATACCAATGCAACATCTAGACTCAACTCAACTAGTTAAACTGAGGTGTCAACTAAAGAGAATATTCTCCGAGTGGAAAATTCTCCCCTAAAATATAGGAGACTGGATAATGACTAATTTTGACTAATAAACAAGGAAAAAACTTAGGAAAAAAAAATCCTAGGTGTGTGTGAAGTAACTCCAACAAGGAATCCTTTGTATTTTACAAATGTTTATGGTTTTCCAAATTCTTTTCTAGATATTAAAGTTTGGGGAGATATTCTTCCTAACCGTAGAGAGGAGAAAGATGACAATCATGTTGAACACTTGTTTGAGTTTCATAAACTTATGCATCAATTGAGTACTATTAATGAATATGTGTTGATGAAGCTATTCATGTTTTCATTGACAATTGGTACAAATCTCTGCCTCCTTCTAACATTTCATCTTTGAAAGAATTTCATTCAACATTTCACAATCATTGTAAAAGATATTTTCCAGCGAATTCTCTTTTTGAAAACTGTTGTAAAGAATTTGAGTCAAGATTTCAACATACATAAGCTTGTTTTCATAACAATGAGGAGGAAAATGAATTTTCTAATGAAGAGATTCTCCAAGTTAGCAATGCTAGAGATACAAATGTCTCTTATTGTTTTAATGCTGAAAATGTTTTGAGCTATCAACATGATGAAAATTTTGCTGATCGAGATCCTTATGAAGGTCAATTTCTTATTGAAGACCATATGCAATCAAATTTTGAAAAAAATGGTTCTAACCATAATCATGTTACTAGTTTGAATTATTTTGAAGAATTATTTATCCAAGAAGAGCGTTATCAATCTTATAATGAATCATTTTCCCTGAAATATAATGAACTGCTCGTTATTCAAAAACCATTTCAGGAAGATCTGCAAGATGATTGTGATGATAATACTGATGATGGAAATATTGTAGAGGCCTTTGAAATTGTTTCAGATGTAATTGATGTTCCAAATTTTTATCAAGATCAACCCATTTATGATCAATATTCTGATGATCCAAAGCAGTAGGTATTTACACCAGCATTTGCATCTTTTTACAACAGTAAACCTGTGTATGACAGCTATGAAGTAGACTCTTTGGCATGCAATGAAGAATATAAGAAATAATTACATGAACACTTAATTTTTTCTTCTTGTTCATTAATTGATGAGCAGTGGATTCAATAGATCATTGAGCCTCGAGGTGACATTCTTGAGCTAGAAAAAGAAAAATTCAGCAGTGAAGAAAATAAGCTCTTTCATTTTGGACAACAAGAAGAGGTTATTTTTCTTGATCCAGTGGCAATTTACATAAAGTTGAAATGGGGAAACAAACTTTATGTTGTCGACTTTTTGAAGATAGAATCTCAGAATTGTAAATATGGGCTCCCAGATCATTTTTTGAATTTTGTAGCTTCTCCTATTCTTTTTGTGTTTAAAGTTGGAAGAGAGTTTTAGTTAGTTAATGAAATATTTGCATGGATGCTTTGGAATTTTTCTTATACTTAAGTCAAGCGAATAATTGGTTAGAAGTAGAAGTTGTACATAAATAAGCTTGCTTTGAGCAGTTGGTGTGCAATAGAGTAGAGAAATCATGACTACATAGCCCAATGGAGGCACTGGTGCAAAGCTTTCTTTTTAGCTGCAGAGAACAAGAATGAGATCCAGAGCATATACAGGTACAAATATAGGCCATGACAGGTGTCAAAGTTTGGTAGGTTTAAAAGTTTGACAGAGGTTATTTTCATAATTCATGCAGAATGAAGGCACATGGTCTACTGTTTTTGGCTCTTTTCAGGAAAGCACCATCCATAGATGGAGTCTATGTTAGCACAAAAATTGACATCCCCAAAAAATTTAGCGAAAACTAGCATGAAACCCATCAATTTCCCCTTTCCTCAAAATTTCAATCTAGTAAGTCTTCATCATTGTATCCTTGTCATCTTTGAAAGAACTATGTTTGCTCCATCTTGCTTTGAAAATGACCCTTTATTCAAGCTTATCCTTATATCATTAGTGTTTATCTCATTCCAAGGTCAACTTTTTATTATGACAGCCAAGCCCGAAGCTTTGGCTAAGTCTTCTTTCGTATTTCATCATTTGACACCCCAAAATAATTATTATTTTAATGAGTCTTTTTAAGACTTAATTTTAAATAATAATTGAAACTTAAAGTATGTGCAATGCTATTCAAAACATTTTTTTACGCATATGATTTATAAAAATCACATCTACACTACAGTAACTTACCTTTGCCACTCTTAATTCCAAGTCTTGTGCATTTAAAATACATGTTAAGCACCTAACCAAACGTAGTCACAAGGGATACTTCCAAGAGTTGTGATCAGGGCGCTTAATTTGAAATGGCTAGGAACCATCCATAGCTATGAAGATCCGACGGTTCGCGCATTTCGAAGATGGACGAGGTTTAATGGAAAGGACCCCGCGTGCGGTGACGCAAGGTAGTTTTGTCTTAGGATGTATGGCAAGAAAAGGAATCACCGCGCAAGAAGTAATACCACCTTCAAAACCACTATTTGAATCCCCGCGGCACTATTCATCAAAACCGCCAAGGTTTCAGGGAAAACGCAGTGG
>ML796209.1:239273-254118 GCA_009831015.1 Picea engelmannii
CGGCCTACCCCTATTCCTGCACAACCCATTCCTAATCCAAATAATAGACCTACACAGCCTGTACAAAATCTTGAAGTACAAACCTTCCCCACTTATGTGATAACTCCTATTTCGTTAATGGAATTGAATTAAGATCAGGGAGGGTTTTGAATAAACCAAATCCCATCATGGTTATTCAAGAAGAATAACACATAGATAATCAAGTAGTTCAAGAAGAAGAACAAATAGATAATCAAGCAGTTCAAGGAGAAGAACAAATGGATAATCAATCAAATGAAGAAAGAAACACCCTTGTACAACAAGAAATTCCTCCTCACACTTCTCACCCAACATAAATACTTCAGAAAACTAATCCTCCTCCTTATCTAGAAAGGTTACTAGTGAATAAATATGAGGTACCTCTAGGGAATAATCTAGAGATTGAACTTAGAAAATTATGTGTACAAATTCCCCTGCTTTAGGGCATCAAGGAAATACCTATTTATGCTAATATTGTAAGGGATCTTTGCATTAAAAATATAGGGAGGAAGATGAAGGAGCATTTTGTTATACAGGTGGTTGGAAAATTATCAGAATTTATATCAGAAATGCCATCCAAATATAATGATCTAGGAAATACAGTGGTGACCATAGAGATTAATGGTGTTTTTTTTCCAAACACACTTATTGATCTAGGAGTAACAATAATTGTTATGTCAGTTGACACCATGAAAACACTGCAACTAAATCACCTAAGACCAACACAAACTTTGCTAGAATTAGCAGACAAATCATTCATCAACCCAACAAGAAGTCTAGATGATGTAACAATCACTCGGGCCTCGTGGGAATACCCTATGTATTTCTTAGTGATTCATCCCAAATCCTCCAAACTAGGACATCCAATAGTGCTTGGCCGACCATGATTGGCCACTGCTGATGCATTTATTAGTTATCGGTTTGGAGAGATGACAATTTCCAATGGCACCCAAAGTCAAAAAATCATTCTCTTTCCTCCTCCCCAACCAGCCACTAAATTTCCTCTCTAGTTGGAGAATCCCTATGGGGAGGAGGACTGTACTCAACCCTTGTTAACACTCGAACAGGTAAAAGGAGTTCAAGAGAAAACTGAAGAACAAATCTTAAGCCTATTTTTGGTTGATAAAGAATTCATTGAATACCCTCAATCTTTTCCTGAATACACACATATCTTCATCTTTGAATTCCAGGAAATCTGGCACCCCTCCACCTCTATAGTAGCCACCATTTCACAAGTAGATGAAGGGAAATAATCAACTATCCAGTCTGTTGAAATCAGCTCTGGAAAATCTTTGTATATCAATGCTAGTTTAGAAATAGATCAACAACAAAAAATGATTCAAATGATTCAAGGGAAATCTGGTGCTTTTGCATGGGATTACTCCGACATGAAAGATATTCACCCAGACACTTGTATGCATCATATTTACACTAATGACCAAATCAGACCAGTTAGGAAATCCCAAAGAAGAATGAATCCAACCTTAAAAGACATAGTGAAAGAAGAACTCCAGAAACTCCTGCATGCCAATTTTATTTACCCTATATCGGATAGCAAGTGGGTATCCCCATGAGTTATTGTCCCTAAGAAAAATAGTAAATGGAGGATTTGTGTGGACTTTCAAGAATTGAACAAGACTACCTACAAGGATTACTTTCCTTTACCTTTCATAGACCAGGTCTTGGACACTTTGTCTGGGAAGAAGTATTTTTCTTTCTTAGATAGGTTTAGTGGTTACAATCAGATTCAAATTTCACTAGAAGATCAGGACAAAACCACATTTACTTGCCCATGGGGTACCTATGCCTATAGGGTTCTTCCTTTTGGTTTGTGTAATGCCCCTACTATGTTTCAAAGGGTCGTCTTGGCCATTTTCTATGATTTGACCCATGACTATTTAGAATTCTACATGGGTGACTTCACAGTATATGTGGATGATTTCCAACAATCATTGGACAATTTGGAGAAAGTACTGATTAGTGTAAAGAAACCAACATTTCCCTCAATCATGAAAAATCTAGAATGATGCTCATTGAAGGAATTTTTTTAGGTCATCACATCTCCGGTATTGGAATAAGGGTAGACCCTTCCAAGATTGACATCATTTCTCAAATCAAAATCCCTAGCTCGCAGAAAGAAGTTAGGATATTTTTAGGGCATGCTAGTTACTATAGGAGGTTCATTCAGAATTTTACAAATCTAGCTACCCCACTGTTCAAACTGTTAGCAAAAGAGGCTGAATGTTTTTGGAATGAACAATGTCAAATTTCTTTTGAAATTTTAAAAACAAAGCTTTCAAGTGCCACTATTTTGAGAGGACCAAACTAGTCTCTTCCTTTTCATATCTGCACAGATGCCTCAGATACAACTTTGGGGGTTGTTTTAGGACAAAGGGAAGGCCATATTCCATATGCTATATACTTTGTGAGCAAGAGTATTTCATCTACTGAAGTAAATTATACTGTCACTGAAAAATAATTCTTTTTAGTAGTACATGACATTAACAAGTTCAGACACTACATAACAGGGTACAAAGTTTTTGTACATACCAACCATTCAGACATCATATTTTTGATGAAAAAACCTGTTACAAATTCTAGAGTGACTAGATGGCTATTATTACTGCAATAATTCAATATCACCATTATTGATAGGCCTAGAAGAGATAATTTAGTTGTTGATTTCTTGACTAGACTCATTCATACAGGTGATAATACACCAGTAGATAACAATTTTCCAGATGAAAATATATTTGCTATTTCTACTTACATTCCTTGGTATGCAGATGTAGCCAACAATCTTGTAACATGAAAGCTACCTCAAAATCTGTCCTCCCGAGAAAAACAAAGAATCATTGAGCTAAGCACTAATTACATGTGGCATGATGATTGTTTATACCAAACTGGGCCTGATTTGGTGATCAGTGGTGTGTCCGTGAGGATGAGATGCATGAAATCTTCAAATATTGTTATGATGGTCCATGTGGTGGCCATTTTGTTGATAAAAGAACAACATACAAGATCTTACATTCCGGCTAGTATTGGCCAACTATTTTCAAGGATGCAAAGAAGTATGTGGCCAGCTGTGATGATTGTCAAAGGATGGGAAAACCTACTACAGTTGATGAGATGCCCCTCCAAGCTCAGGTAGTAATTGAACCTTTTGAGAAATGGGATTTTTATTTTGTAGGACCTATTAACCCCATGTATCGAAGGAAGAAGTACATCTTGGTCTGGACCGATTATGTGACCAAATGGGTGGAAGCTAAAGCTTTGTATTATGCTAATGAAAAATCTATTGTAGATTTTCTCTTTGAAGAAATATTTACTCGCTTTGGTGTGCCTCGATAAATAGTAACTAACCAAGGAACCCAATTCAACACCAATTTGGTCAAATCTCTTACTGAACAGTATAAAATCAAACATAGAAAATCTTCACCTTATCACCCTCAAGCAAATGGGCAAGTGGCATCAACAAACAAGGTGATAGAAGATATTCTTACCAAGACTGTTCAAATACATCACAAATACTGGGTTGATAGGTTTCCTGAGGCCTTATGGGTCTATAGGACAACTTGGAGAAACACAACAGTCCATACACCCTATGAGTTGGTATATGGGAAGAAGGTGCTGCTTCCCATAGAATTTCAAGTGAAAAGCTTCAAGACTTCCATGCAACTAGGGATGGATTTGGATGAAGCTAAAAAATAGAGGCTACTGCAATTGAATGAGCTTGATGAGATAAGACAAGATGGTCTTCAAAGGAACACCCTTATACAAGAAAAAATGACTAAATGGCATGATAATTACATCAAGAAGAAGTCTTTTCAATCAGGTGATTGGGCCCTACTGTATGATAGTAGGTTCAAGAATTTTAAAGGTAAAATGTCTACTAGATGGTTGGGACCCTATGAATTTGATACAATTTATGACAATGGTTTAGTTAAGATAAATACTGTTGATGAGAATCAAACCTCCTTTGTCATGAATGGGCATCGATTGAAGGTTTATCAGAAGCCTCTATCGAAAGAAGATTTTTTCAGACATGTTCTTCAAAATTCCGAAATGCAATTGGTAAGCAAGGGGATTTCTCCTCCCGCTAATCCACCACAGTAAGTTTGTTGTGTGAATTAATTTGGCTCTGTACATATCTGTAAATAGGTGTGTCATTATATAGAAAATTTGGTGTTACTAACAAAAACAAAAAGTTGATTGTGTTCTCATGTAGATACATGAATAAGGAGGACATCTTCCAGGTGTAGGTCTACCCCTTTATCCAGCCCTGGTAGACCATTTTTGGAAAAGAAGCTAAATGGATTTTTATTCAATTTTTTCAGACTCCTAAAAATTGAAAACACCGACAAGCACGAACTGACCCGAGCTCGAGAAAAATCCACGGGAAAGTAAATGGAGTTTTCTTTAATTCTTTTAGAATCCTAAAAATTGAAAACACTGGTGAGCAGGAACTGGCCCAGGCTCGAGAAAAATCCATGGGACAGTAGATGGAGTTTTCTTTAAGTTTTTTAGACTCCTTAAAACTGAAAACACCGATGAGCATTAACTAATCTGGGCTCGAGAAAAATCAACAGAATAGTAGTAGTCAGGATTATTTTTATAATAAAAAGGAAGTGGCAACAAGAGCAGTGATCAGCTTGGTTCCAAAAAGAGGAGGAATATGAATCTCAACATGAGGTTGTCCAAGCTACATAGTACCTTCTTGTTACATAGCTTGGGGCCCAGTCATTGAAGACTTTTTCCTTATTTTCTGACACTTCCACTGCAAATTCAGAGTTCCTGTATCAAGTGTTGATATTTGTTTCACCTACATGGAATTTCAGTAGAATCAAATCATAGGTTCTCTTCCATAGCATTAGGAAACACCATCAGTTTCTACAAAGTGCAACCTACAAAGTTCCAGTCTAACATAACACCACCACCAGGTACCTTATCCAATTCTCATTGAGTACCATAATACAATTTTGTGGTGATCCGATACTGGATAACATCTCTGTGTTATTCTGGTACTTCAAAAATGTTTTCCTCTGTGCTCATTTGGTACTGTGGGAGAAGGTATGTGCTCATCTAGTACCGTGGGAGAAGGCCTGTGCTATTCTAGTACTGGGAAAAACTCTGCGCTGATCCGGTACAACAAATAATGTTCTCCTCTGTGGTCATCTGGTACTGAAGGAGAAGGCCTGTGCTATTCCAGTACTGGGAAAAACTTGACGCTGATTTGGTACTGCAACAAATTCACCCCTGTGTTCATCTGGTACCGAGGGAGAAGGCCTGTGCTATTACGATACTGGGAAAAACTCATCGCTGATCCGGTACTGCAACAAATTCACCCTTGTGTTCATCCGTTACTGAAGGAGAAGGTCTGTGTTGGTCCAGTACTACAACAAATCTTTGCAGTGGTCCAACACTAAGAAGTGGTCCGGTATTAAGGTGTGATCCAATACTGGTAATGAGGTGTTGGTAGTCCGTATCCTATACTCAAAGGTTTTCCTGCTCGATATAAATGCTTCAAGTAATAGGAGGTGTAAACTCAACATTTTTTCATTTTATTAAGGAATTAGACTAATTATGTATTAAACATGTGGTTACTCTCAATTATTGCACACTCCCTACCATGAACTTTCGCAAGCCCTCGTATACATCTCCTCATGAAGAAATCATTCCTATACACTTGAAATGTTGAGAGTACGAGGTAATTATATCTCTAACAGGATCAATTTCATTCTTTCCGTTGATATGGTGAAGAAATGTCATAATCCCATGATCCAACATCATGCCATACAAATGACTTAAGCCACATCTTAAGGCATGTCAAAATATGGATCTGTTCTGATCATGATGACGTCAGACGATTTCATACTTGTTAATTCTAGTCGTAGTGACCACATCTCTTGTCATCATTGCCCAACACTCCCGTGAACATGATCTGACGCCAACCTCCATACGAGTCTATAAGTTATTCATGAATTCAACTTATCTTACCTTGCCATCATTACCATGGATGTGACTGTTGCAATCCAAATTTTAACTTATAAATTCTCCTCTGGATGGCTTCATCATCCAGATGAGCGTTATTTACCATTTTACTGTCACACCACCTCCATTTATACTGTGATTCCGTTCCTTCATATTGTTTGCATACTTATCCTCTTCCGATACTCCATCACGGACTGCGCTAACCTAGTACTCAACCATCTATCCTATGTTCCATTGCCTCATACACTTTAAGAATTGTTTTAAGCCAGCATGGGGGTTGATAGACACGAACATGTGTTCTAGTTATACAGGGAGACATGAGAATATCAAGCTTGTAGGGAGATATTTGAACAGGCCGGTTGGATTCCATTTATGGAAAAATTCAAAGGCTATCACGAGGGAGTCTCTCTTGTTTTTGCGTAGAACTATGATGGAGAAAGTGTTCAGTTTGGAGATTTAAAATTAACGATTTTGGAGGCCAAAATAGTAGAATATACAGGCTTAACTTCCTCTGGAGAGAAATACTTTAAGGGGGTGATCATTGACAAGAATCTTTGTCAGAAATTTCTAAGATCGGAGCATCAGGACCCTGATTGGACTCAGGGCATTCCTCCAAGATGCATCAAGAAAGAGTATTGGACGATGCTCATTAGTTTGCAGAGATTTCTCACTTGCGAAGAGAGGTATGCCGTGAAATTTCTATACCATTTGAAACTTTTGTCACATTTTGAAGGAGGGCCACAAATCGATTTTCCCCACTTCCTCTGGATGAGTTTAAATAAAATGGTGAGAGGAGTTAAATCAGCTTCCAAGAAAACCGAAACCAGTATACATCACCATGTCCTAATGAAACTATTGGTTGTCCATGACTTAAGAAAACAAGGCAGTAGTTGGAAACAACTACTTCAACAAAATTTTTCTCAATAAGGAGTGTCTAAATATATAGAAGAACAGGAAACATAGGCATACAATGAGGGGCCCAGTAGAAAGATAAAGAAAAGAAAAGGGAAGAAGTTAGTGGGTGAAGAAGCTATTGTTACACCTAGCTCATACGACCCTATTGATGAATTGGATAAGGATAAGTCTATTGTGGAGGAGCCTACTGCATCCAAAAAGAAGAAAACCTCCCAATCCTAGAAAATAATTCCAACCATAATTCCAAAAACTAAAATATATAAAAGGAAGGATTTTGGTCAAGGTGAACGATTAGATAGTGATCCCGAGGAAACCATTGAATTGTCACCAGAGCCAATTAGCAAGTTGGAAAAGACCCATGAAATAAACATTCAGAGCAGGAAAAAGTGTCAAAAGAAGGGTGTGCCAGCAGAACAAATCCTAGAGGATACCACTACATCTAAGAAGGAGAGGCCTGCCCAATCTAAAGGACCAAGTACAACCTAGACCCCTACCAATCAATTTCCACAAAGTGAGAAGTGAAAAAGGAAGAAAACAGATCAAAAGGAAGTTTCACATGATGCCCCCGAGGAAACTATTGAGTTCCCTCAAGAATCGGTTAATGAGTTGGAGAAGACCCCTAAAGAAGCTATTGTGTTTCCTCAAGAGATGATTAGTGAGTTGGAGAAGTTCCTAAGATGACAAGTGGAATTATGGGGAAGCTTAAAATGAGGAAGGTTCAAAAGAAACAAATCTCAGAGCCTACACCTCAGTCCTCTAGAGTGGAAACAAGGAATGTTCAACAAGGACAAACTCCAGAACCCACACTTCGGTCCTCCAAGGTGAAAATCAAATTTGTACAAGAGAAAAAAGTCCCCAGGCCTATAACTGCTATTAAAATAAAGAAGAGGAATCCTTTTGAAGATACTTCCACCCTTGTTAGCAAATCTGAGGAAGCCTCACTTCCTGTACAAAGAACCAACAGGAGCATGGCCAAATAGATAACAGTTCCACATGTTCCTTCTCTTCAACAAGATCCTATTGATATTCTAACTTATCTAGAGAAAGAAAGTGGCTATGGAGTTACGATTAGTGAGACTGAGGGGTTAGTGACAGAAACCTTGAGAGGTCTAAGAAAGGATAAGGAATCTCGAGAGGAGGTGATTGAAAAAACAACCACATCTGATCCTGACAATTCTATGAGCAAACAACAATTAATAGTGAAGATTGGGAAACTGAAAAAACAAAATGAGAAGTTGGAACAAGAGGTTACAGAGTGCCAAGTGTTGGATAGGAATATTAAGGTAGAGAATGCACAATTGAAATAATATAACCTAAGGTTACAGGATGCACAAGAAGAGGTCTCTGCTAAACTCAACAAAGTTTTATGTTTGATCCAATAAACTAGGGTGATTAAGAAGGAACTTAGGAGCAAAGCTTCTGGTCTCAACATTCTAAAACTAGATAAATGATGTTCAGACAGGAAGGGAGATGGTTCAGTTTTGCAAAGTTTTGAGTATCAGTTTTGACATTGTTGCATGAGGACATGCAATGACTTTAGCATGGGGGAAATGTTGATTCTCCATTTTGACATTTCTATTATCCTATATTATCCTCTATCTGAGTCTATTTTACCTATGATATGTGTATATGATTGACCATTTCCTCCACAAACCTACTTTGTGACCTTGTCCAGGTGCATAGAGAGGTAACCTATGTTAAAACATGATTTGTTTGATTTTTTGATTAAATGGTTGATTATTTATGGTCCTAATTACTTTGACTATTAATTAAGTAGCTCCATCCAGTACTACCACTGGTCCGGTACTGAAACAACCACTTGATCCGGTACTCTGCTTGATCTGGTAATCTGCCTAATCCGGTACCAATACTCCTCCTAATCCGGTACTCTACAGTGATCTGGTAGCACTACTCTACACCTCTTCCAGTACCATCTATGTGCCTCTTCTGGTAACAGCTCAACACCTCTTCCGGTACCAGCCCCATGCCTATTTTGGTACCACCATTGAGCTGGTCCGGTACCCATATTTATGAGTGTTCTAGTCCGATACTAAACCCCTCTATACAAGATTCACGTGTTGAACGAATATGCTGTTGGTGATTCCAAGAAGTTAGTTGGTTGAAAATATCCTTAGGTAGTTTGGAGATCACGATAGACTTCATCACTCATGCACTTCGTGTCATGAGGATGAAGTCCATCCCTAGAGATACGATATGAATCACCAATTGTAATATTTTGAAAACATTTGATAATTATCCTCAAGCCTTGGTTATGATAGCTAACTTTCTTTAAAAGGGTTGTTGTGTAGATGATAGAAAGGAAGTAGTAAGTAGAGAATGATACACATTGTTATGCTGAATGAAATGTTGAACTGCTGATTCACTCGATCAATTGAAGGAATACAAATGTTATTTTGTGCAATTCATGGGAATGAGTAAAGTGTTTTAGTCTACAATTTATTTATACCTTGTTGGTTTGGCAAGGGCCCACCACCCCAACCAAGGTAAGCCTCCCTGTACATGTCTTTGTGTGTCGTGATCTAATCGTGTAAGTGTGAAAACTTAATAGTTGAGTGTTGCAAATGATTTCAAATGCATAAAATTTTCTAAGTATAGTACAAATTTATTTGATTTTGAATTAGTGTGAGTGAATGGTTATACATTGAGTAGAGTAGATAATTCCATTTCCATTTCTACAAATTGATATTTAGTTAACACGAGTTGGATAGATGTGTGGGATTGTTAAGTAAGCAATTGCTATTGTTTTGAATTTATGATTGTGATGTTCTTAGTAGGTATAGGGACCATAAGACTTCATCTCTCACCTTCATGCTCCATGTAATGAAGTCTTTCAATCATATTGACTATTTCCTGTATTAAAGAAGGTTTGATTGGAATTGATAGGGTTATGATTGGTTTCTTTCTAAAAATAAATAAAGTGAATTATTAATTTCTATTTCAATTGCTACAAGAAGCAAGATCTAAGTTCATCTCTTCATTTAATGAGCCTATAATGAACATACTTGTCATCTAAGCAATAACCTTTTCAATTGAGTGCTTGTTTGAGAGTTTTTTTATAAGATTTATCTCATGAGTTTGAAGTTGTCTGAAGTGTTCAGATATTCTAGAAATAGAGTGGTATGTTATTAATTATTTCCTGATTGAGCTAGATACAATAGACACAGATAAGATACCTGTTTTTGGCACATATGGTGTAACAACTCTTTTGATTACGAATCCCAGATTGACATATAAATGAGTGCAATATACTAAGCATATATATACACCAACAAGTACCATCCAGGCAATAACTGAAGAATTTGAGATAGATCATCAGAAGAGAAATCCATACCATCCTCAATCTAATGGAATAGTGGAATAATTTAATAATATATTGGAGAATGCCTTAACTAAGATTTGTAATGTAAACATGGATGATTGGGATTTGAAGATACCAACAATGTTATGGGCCTATAGAACCACATGCAAGAAACTAACAGGGTACACACATTTCATATTTGTGTATGGAAAAGAAGTAGTAGTTCCTTTGGAATATTTGATACCTAGTCTGCGCATTACAACCATTACAAACACAACAAAAAGAGGCACATTATAGGAAATATAGGCTCAACTCGTGGAACTAGAAGAAGACATGATTATAGTTGATTTCCATCAGGAAGTACAGAAAGAAAAGGAAAAATCTTGGAATGATAGGCACATTAAGAAGAAGAATTTTAAGGAAGGAGATATGGTTCTCCTTTATGACAGTAAATATTTACATCACCCAAGGAAATTTAGGATGCATTGTCTAGGGAAGTATGAGATAAAGTTTGTCACAGATGGAGGTGTTATGCAACTGCAGGATTTAGCAGGTAAGGATATTCAAGGATTGGTGAATGGTAGTCGACTAAAAATGTATAGGGAAAGTCGACCTACTAACCCTAAATAGTTGTAGCACATAAAGTAGAGTTGTACATAGTGTATATAGTAGGAGTTAAAAGAAGAAAAACAAGAAAAAAATCTGAAAAAACAAGGAAAAGATAAAAATATGTAGTAGATAGATAGATGGTAGATAGACAATTGGATAATATATCACGCAATAGACATCAAGTGGTATGGAAGAACATGATGACATTTTGCACCAGAGAATTATGACAATACATAAAATGTAGCATGCCGAGAAAGAGAGCGGTCAAAAAGAGGAAAAACTTTGAACGAAAAAGTGGGATATGATAGAGCATTTATGACAGGTCTTATAAAAGAAGAAAAAATGTAAGGAAAGACTCATTGTGACAGTGTGAAAAATAGAAGCTAAGGAAGAAAGCCGAGTGTGAGAAGGATATTTCGAGGTGAATCAGTGAAGATTTAGAATAACCCTGTTTGGATTCAGCAGAATGGTGTCGCCGAAGGTTGGAGCTCCCATTCGCACTGCAAGGAAAATACACAGTGCCACGAGATCTACACAGAAGCAAGCAACCGAAGAAAAAAACCATATTCAGTTGGAGGGAGTGGTAAACATGGATTCCATTCCTTCCCTAGTGATTGAGATGGTTATCTTGACGATTGTGGAGGAACAGGAACAACAAATCCCAACAACAGAGGAAATGGAGGTCTAACCAAGGGCCGAATAATAGAACCCTACCATAGAAAAAGCCCTAAACAACGACTTGGACTAGGAGCACTACAAAATATGAATGGGGAGGATGATGAGAGAAAAAAATTAGATGAACCTAGAGGACAAGCCATAGAAGTGCAACAACCTATCGTAGAACGAGCACAACAAACATAAGAACAGGTGCAGGTGGAGGCAGTTATAGGCCAACAAGATTTAGACGTAGAAGAAAAAAAATATGCACACCAAGAAGTAGGTCCATCGATAGTGACAAAAAATACAAAGGGAAAACAAACAGTACAAAGATCACCGCACAAATAGAAAGAAGTAACACTGACAATACTACACATACCTAAATGAGTCATGATCCTTCCTAACATATTAGGATGTATGGAGAAACTGCAGTACTTTGATCATGATGTAACAGACAGGGACACGTTCCCTGAGTTTGTGTCACAAGTATATATGGAGAGAAAAGGAACAGGTCCGCCAGGAGTGCCAATTTTAGAGCCAAAGCAGTGGATTGCAGGGTTGTATAACACAGGGATAATGAACTTGTTAGAAATCCCTCTTTTTTAGCAGGGTAAATATGTAAACAAATGCATCAAACAATTATTGGCCTTGGTGCATGGGGGTATTCTATGTATGTATAGATCAATATCAATAGATGTAGATTTAATTGCATAAATCAAAGGTTTTCCAATGGATGGAGAAAATCCAGAACAATATTTAGATGACAAGACAAAGGAGAAAACCCTAGCATAGGAGATGAAAAATACATATGGAACAGAGAGAGGGTCCCGAGGAATCATAATAAAAAAAATCAGCGAACCTGTGACAAGATTAGTGACCAAGTTAATGGCTTGCAAACTGTTAAGGAAATGTCGCAAGGAAGAAGCACCTGTAGGAGTTATAGCAACAGTTTCACAATGCACAAAGGGTACTCAGCTGGAGCCCATACTTACTGAATTTATTTTTGGATGACTGCAAGGATGAAAAAGGTCTTGGAACAGAGTTACACTATGCATGTATGATAATATTGATAGATTTGGTGGGTTGGGGAGAACCCAAATACAACGAATTTTATCCAAGGCCAGGAAAGTGATGTGAAACTAAGTATACAACATTATGGCACACTTTCAATGCAAAAGAAAGGAAGGAAAATTCCAGTATATTTTCCATGTATTATGACGAGATGCAGGAAAATATAGGCAATACATGGAATATACCACCAGAAGTTGTGGAAGAGAATCAAGGAGTAGAAAATTTTAAGGATTCTAGACACAATATGTGGATTCAAGCAAAAAGGGATCCTAAGAAGGAATGGTTACAATTGAGGTATTGTGTGACAAAAAAAGAAGTGCAATGGTCCATGAAATACTGGCTTGAGGGATGAAAGGTATTGGTAGTTTCCAATAAGGAATCAAAAGGTAAGAAACAAGAAAAATATGGCCCTTCACAGAAGAAAAGCAATCCAGTAGTGAATACAAGAAAATAAATAGAGCGCGCGAAGGAAGCAGGGGGGGAGAGAAACAGTTAGAAAACCAAGGAAGAAGAACCCTATCCCCAAGCCTTCTTCTCAGGAGAAGGGATGCGCTGAAGTAAGAAATGGGGGAGTGCATAAGGATACTAATGGAGGAGCGCAGAAGGATGTTAACGTTCCTACACAGGAGGAAATAGGAAGAGGAGATATAATAGACATAGAGATACCAGGTACTACAGTGTAGACAGAGACAATACTCATGAACAAAAATATCTTGCAGTCAAGAGGACAACGCAAGAAGATGAAGGAACACAAGTGTGTCCATGAATTAACAATAAAAAAATATGATGTCAAGTTAGTCTTCGAGAAGGTGCAAGACCGCGCAATAGAGTCATGGGATGATGAAGAGAAGAAAAGAGAGAAGATAATTAAGAAGTTGATAGAAGTTAAGAGTGAACTGGAACAACTATATCTCACAATAGCGCAACAACAGAAACAACAGGCACAACAACAACCAACGTCCCAAACAAGAACAGTTCCAGTGAAAGAGATGATACACATTATGGTGTTGGGGAATGGAATTTTTTGTATCACCCAAGATATTTTCATATTGGTGAGGAGACAACGCAAAATTTCTTGAAAGAAATTTATCACTGGGACTTGGCACTGCCCAAGGTCCCAACAAAGGTGTCGTATAAACTACAAGTTAGTGTCACATAGGAGATTCAATCGAGGGCCCAAGCAGATGCGACAGATTTACAATTGGCTAAGAAAGTAATCAACACACTGAAGATAACAATTAACCAGGTGAAACTTGAGAGAGATGAAGTGAAGCAACGCACTGACTGGATAGAGCAGTGTGTCGAAGAAGTAGTCAATATGATTCCTAATAGCATAGAGGAAGGAAATATACAAATAGAAGAGAAGATTGAGAAAATAACGCAGGCGAGTTTTTGGATATCAAGCATTGGAGAGTTTTTGGTTCTTGCTAGAGCATGATATGAGAAGATTAGTGAGGAATGTTTTGGAATATTTCATTTAGTTTTGGAGATAGAGTTATGGATTGTAACTGAGGGTCAGGTCGAAAGCTGTGGATCTTGGTGCGACACTGGTCTGCCTCACATATACATGTGCATTTCAAATGCACTTATGATGTAATTTGCGCAACACAATGACTTGATGAAGATAAATAAAGAAGAAGATAATGCTAGATCTTTGTGGACATATCCAAGAGGGGGTGAACCATGGTAAAACCTTGTGTCTTTGTGTGGAATTCCTCTTTTATGTGTTGCAATGGTTTATTATGAATGAATGAATGAATCTAGTAGTAGTAAAATGCATCGCGCACTAGAATAAGTTATGTTAATTACATAATAAATGTTAATGAATGAATATGATTATAGAATGATATATCTGATATATCTGAGGTAGAAAGAATGTATAACATCCCCATGAGCACCATCCCTTCCATGATTGTAGACATCTGGTTCCTGCAGCCACCCATAAGCCATCTCGAGTGATACTTCATTGTGCACTCTGTGCGCAGTGTTTCCTTCGGGTCTCTAGAAGTGCCGATGGTTTGCAGGGTTATGTTGGAAACCTAAAGTAGAACCCAGGTCAGCCCAAACATTCCAACAATTGATGAGGATATCCAACCTCTTTTCTGTGACATATTTCAATACCTTCCAATAGATGTGGATTGAAAAATCAGAGTATCATGATTCTAGTTCATTGATTGTGCACAGGAAATGCTTCTAAAGTGTAAGATCTTGAAATTTTATCAATATATATATATATATATATATATATATATATATATATATATA